>SJYC01011639.1:43-13725 GCA_006408675.1 Madoqua kirkii | reverse complement strand
TGTTTTTCTGGAACTCTTTTCCTTTTTCCATGATCCAGCAGGCATTTACCTTTATGTTACTATGTATGCATCCATAAATAATGTGATATTGTCTTATATATCTTAAAGCTTCATATAAATGGTATCATACTTACATATCCTCAAACAACTACTTTTTTTCCACTCACCATTGTTCATGAGATCTACTCCTGCTGATGCATGTAACTAGAATTTGTTTTCATTGTTGTACAATACTCCACCACAATTTATTTCTCCTTTGTCCTATCACTGGACATTTAGAACGATTCCCACACTTTATTATTCTGTACCTGTTGCCGTGGATAGTCCTGTCTGCTGGCCCACATGGGAGAGTTTCTTTGCAACCTCCTGGAGACAGAATCACTGGGCTGAAGGACATATGTATCTCTAGCTTGATTAGGTAATGCCATACAGCTCTCACAGTGGTTATGACCATTTCCATTCCTATCATCTGTATCTGAGAGTTCCAGTTCTTCCACATCTGAAGCAACACTTGATGTCACCTGACTTGAGTTTTTGCTGCTCTAATTGGTGTGAAAGGGCATTTCATGATGTTTAATTTGTTCTTCCTGCTAGTTAGGTGCTGTGGCATTTTTTTTTTCACTAAAATAGGCATAAGCTGACAATAGATAAATGTAGCAAATTGAAAATTGAAGCATTTCTATTAAGGGGTAGGTTAAATACAGTATGACTCACCTTTACAATGGAATATTACTATGTAACCATTAAGGAGAAGGGGGCAACAGAGAATGAGATGGTTGGATGGCATCATTGACTGGATGCAACATGAGTTTGAGCAAACTCTGGAAGATGGTGAAGGACAGGGAAGCCTGGCATGCTGCAGTCCAGGGGGTCGCAAAGGGTGGACATGACTGAACAACTGAGCAACAAAAAAGACAAAGCGCTTCCCAGGTGGGGCGGTAGCAGAGAATCTGCCTGCCAATGCAGGAGACTTGAGGGTTCAATCCCTGGGTTGGAAAGATACCCTGGAGCAGGAAATGGCAACCCAGTCCAGTATTCTTGCCTGGGAAATTCCGTGGACAGAGGAGCCTGGAGTGCTTCAGTGCATGGGTTTGCAGAGTCAGATACAGCAGAGCACACACACAAAGGACAAGGCAGCTCTGTGTGCATTAACATGGAAGATATATTGATATCCTGATGCACTAAAAATCTTTTCATTGCAGATATATTGTTTAATAAAAAAGAGGCATAAAACAGTATGTTCCCTTTGTATATAAATAAAAAGATATATATACATGCAAGTATTTATATAAGCATAAGATTCCTCTGAAAGAATAAACAGGAAATAGATAAAAATAATTCATCTGTGAAGGGAACTAGGGGTCAGGGAAATTCTTCTGCTCTATGCATTTATACTGCATACATGAAAAACAGAAATTCATAGAGACAGAAGGTAGGCTAGAGGTTACCAGTGGCTTGGGGATGGAGCGTGAGGGGCATTAGTTAACGAATACAGTTTCTCTTTGGGATGATGAGAAAGGTCTGAGACTGTATAGTGGTGATGATTGTACAACCTTGTGAATGCACTTACCCCACTGAAATACATGCTTAAAAATGGTTAAAGTGGCAAGTTTTATACTTTACTACTATAAAGAGAAGGAAAAGAATAAGCCTATGATAAAAACAAATGTAATTTTATCTTTTAAAAATAATAATGATTTAAAACTTTGTTGCTTTCTGAATTTCTGGCCCCTGAAAGATAAATCTTAATTCTGGCTCCACAGTGGGGATGGTGGGAGCTGGGAGCCTGGGTCCAGCAGGCAGGGGTCTCTACCAGAGGGGAACTCTGAGTCCCAGAGATCCCTCAGAGGCAGAGATGCCAGCTCCTGAGGCCTCACCTTGACCGAGCACTTCCTCGCTCCCCACCAAGACTCAGGTCCTGTCGACCTGGTGACCTGGGTATCCCCTGAAGCTCTGAGGTTCCCCAGTCCCACGTACCCTTCTACTGCTTCTCTCTCAGCCCTCTCCCTGGGGCTCACAGATCCCTGCCTCTCTGTAAACATGACCTCTGGTGACCTGGGACTCTCGCCCCATGTTGCCCAGCTTGGCCCTCCTCCATCCCTTGCCAGTGGAGTCCCCTCAAATCCCTGTGATGCTCTACCAACAGGCTGTGTGCTCCAGCCCTCACCAACACACTCACCATCCACTCTGTGTCACTCTCACGGTTCCTGACGCCCATACCTCTTCCCCAGCAACCACCTTCCCCAAGGCTTCTGTCAGCCACCACTGCCCAAGGCCACACTCCGGGCCCCGCTGTGCCCTGTGGCCGTGCTACATCCGAGATCACACTGCAGCCCAGGCTGGGTGGGGGGATCAGACAGCAGAGAAGGAAGACTTCTGGCAGCACCCTTCAGCCTCCCCTACTGCTGACACTCTCATCTGCTAGTCCCTGCATCTCCGGACCCTCACCTGCCCTGGACCCTCTGAAGTTCCCAAGCCCCCAGCAAAAGCCCAAAACACAGCCAGGCAGGTGACACCCCCTTACCTGGCATTCTCCAACCTCCATCACTTATGAACCAGCTTCTCAACTGGGACCTGTGTTATTATTTACTTTAAATCAGCTTGCAGGGACTATTCTGGTGGTCCAGTGACTGGGAATCTGCCTGCTAAAGCAAGGACACAGGGCTGATCCCTGGTCAGGGAAGTCTCCACATGCCTAGGGCCAGCGGAGGCCGTTTCCCACAATTACCGAGCCCATGAGCCGCAACTACTGAAACCCGCGCTGTAGAGCCGGTGCCTCTCAAGAGAAGCCACCACAATGAGAAGCCCGTGTATCCCAACAGAGTAGCCCCCTCTTGTCCCAACTATAGAAAGCCCTTGTGCCCCAATGAAGATCCAGTGCAACCAAAAATAAATTACAGCAATAGATCAACTTGCATTAAAAATGCTTTAAAGACTCAGATTAGCTTTGTCCTAACCGTAATCGCTGTGATGGGAACTGATGTGCTGGTTATATTTCTCTGTTGCATATTGAAATAAACATAATTATTACAATAAAATCATTTTCATTAGTAAATGAGGTTAAGTTAATTGCTCAGGGTCTCATAACCAGAAAGAGCCTCACTAACACTTGAGCCCAGGCCATTAGGCTCCACGTGTTCAGCCCTGTCACTGCTCAGGCTGTGAATTTACTGCTCCCCCAACCCCCACAAAGTGGCCAAATGCGCTGCACACGTTGACGCTGAAGATGGCAGAACTCAGCTCTGGGCAGGTGTGTTGGGGCTGGAGCCTGGCTGAGGTTTGCCTGGCATCCTCCAGCTCTGGATTAGTTCGCACCTCACAAGGCACCAACAGGCCAGGGGGCCACACCCCCCCAGGGACACCTCCTGGATCCTCAGAGAGCCCAGCATCTGAGTCAGGCTAGCAGCGAGGCAGACCCATCTCCCCTGCTCCACGGCTGGGTCATGAGCCCCCAGCTGCAGGTCCTTAGCGACCAACCAGCACAGGACGCAAGGCCCGGACCTCAGTCCTGAAACGGGAAGGAGGCTGAGAGTTAGGCCAGCAGAGCGGTGGAGGACAGGGTCCAGCCGGAATGGCTGGTGGCTGAGCTGGCTGGAATTCGGGTGCAAAGCCCCCTCCAGGGGTCGGGGGTGGAGGCTCCCGCACCCCGGGGGCTCCTCACCTGCAGATGTCCCTGCTCCTGGGTGAGTATATGTGATGGGAACTGATGTGCTGGTTATATTTCTCTGTTGCATATTGAAATAAACATAATTATTACAATAAAATCATTTTCATTAGTAAATGAGGTTAAGTTAATTGCTCAGGGTCTCATAACCAGAAAGAGCCTCACTAACACTTGAGCCCAGGCCATTAGGCTCCACGTGTTCAGCCCTGTCACTGCTCAGGCTGTGAATTTACTGCTCCCCCAACCCCCACAAAGTGGCCAAATGCGCTGCACACGTTGACGCTGAAGATGGCAGAACTCAGCTCTGGGCAGGTGTGTTGGGGCTGGAGCCTGGCTGAGGTTTGCCTGGCATCCTCCAGCTCTGGATTAGTTCGCACCTCACAAGGCACCAACAGGCCAGGGGGCCACACCCCCCCAGGGACACCTCCTGGATCCTCAGAGAGCCCAGCATCTGAGTCAGGCTAGCAGCGAGGCAGACCCATCTCCCCTGCTCCACGGCTGGGTCATGAGCCCCCAGCTGCAGGTCCTTAGCGACCAACCAGCACAGGACGCAAGGCCCGGACCTCAGTCCTGAAACGGGAAGGAGGCTGAGAGTTAGGCCAGCAGAGCGGTGGAGGACAGGGTCCAGCCGGAATGGCTGGTGGCTGAGCTGGCTGGAATTCGGGTGCAAAGCCCCCTCCAGGGGTCGGGGGTGGAGGCTCCCGCACCCCGGGGGCTCCTCACCTGCAGATGTCCCTGCCTCCTGGGTGAGTATGTGAGCGCCTGCGTTTAGAGTCAGACTCCCAGGCAGCAAAGGGTGCTCACAGCTCATCCAGCCTCCTGTCCCGCTGCCAGCCTGGTGCCCAAACATACCGTCTGCCCCACCGGGCAGCTCTCTCTCCCCTGTCGCCCTCACCTCCCCGCCTCCAGGCACGGCACACACCTGTGCTGCCCACACGCTCAGGCCTGGTTCCTCCGAGGCCAGGCGCCCTTTCCGCGATGCCCCCTCGTGGCCGCGTCTGTGCCCATTCTAGCGCTCAGCTCACTCCTGTGTCTTTTGTTCTAGCTTCTTGCGGACCTGGAGGGATGGCTCTGTCTTTGTGGCCCTCATCTGTGGGGTCACAGTTGGCGAGCCCCCAGAGTTCCGCGGAGTTTCCTAGGACTCACCTCCCTGGGAGCCCAGGCTGCAGGCCCAGGGTGGGGCCCGGAATCGCCTGCAGTCCTGGAGTTCTGAAGCTGGGGGTAGGTGGCCTTCCACAGCACAGCCAACCTTTGTTGACATGGAAACCGGGGCCCAGAGACGTGACCCCACTTGTACAAGGTCACTTAGTAATGCGGAGGCAGGGCCCATGGCTCTGTGCCTGCCTCTGTCTGGGGGACAAGGAGGATGGTTCTACACTTTCCTGCTATCTGGGGTCCTTTGGGTACAACCTCTAGGTCAGGGCTTAAAGCATAACCCAAATACGCCAGTGGGGTTCTCCTGGGGCTGCTCCCCAGGTGGGTTCTGGTGGCCCTGATGACTGTACCATGCCCCCTTCCCAGGCTTTGGCAGAGGGTACTTAGTCCTGAAGAGGAATCCATTTCCTTTCCTTCATCCTGCCCTCCCCTGCCCAGGCCCGCTGATGCAAGCCTGGGTCTGCCTCAGGGCCTTTGCACGAGCCAGCAATGCCTCCAAAATATGCTTGTACCACATCATCTCATGGTGGGGGCGGATGCTCACCTTTTAGATCTCAGCTCCAGGCCGTCTCCTCGAGAGGACTGACAATCTGAACAAGACAGTTAGTTCAGGTCCTGCTTGTTGTTCATGGTCTGTGAGCTCCCTGGAGGCAAGGGCCCAGCACAGGGCGTGGCCCACGGAGGTGGGCACTCAGTTCGCAGTGACTGAAGGGAAAAATGAAGCGCATTGCCAGCCAGGCCAACCAGAAGCCCCTGAGAGGCTGGGCTGTTGGGGAGAACCTTGGGGTTACGGGTGGAGCAGCGGTGGTAGGAGGGAGCTGAGGCCTTGCCAGCTACCGGCTCCTCCCTGCCCCCACACAAGCTCCCACCCTGGGAGCTTTGGCCTTGGAGACAGCCATGTCCAGAGGGAGGCGGGAGGGAGCCTGGAGGGTCATCCATCAGCCAGAGACGTGGAGAGCCTGGGAAATGAGGGACGCTGTCTGAGGCTCCTCCACCATCTGCCTGTGCTCTGGCCGTCTAGGAGCCCAGGGAGCAGGTGAAGGGGGCTGCTTCAAGCCCAGCTGCTCCTATGGGGACTGGGGACCGCCAAGGCAATGCCAGGGCCACCCTGACTGAGGAGGAAGGACAATGCCCCTCCACTTCCTGTTCCCCAGGCACTTCAGTGTATGATCAAAATTACCTTATATAGCTTTCACCCCATGCTGCAAGGCAGGTCATTATTTCTTCTTATTTTGAATTTCAGTACACAAGGGTGTAGAGGTTGACATAGCCAACCCCCAAACACAACCATCAAAGTGAACATTTTCATCCTTTTTCTAGAGAGGTTTTTTTAGCTTTAAAAATCTGAACTGTAACATAGAAAACTGTACAAAATATAGATGCACGGTGTAATGAATAGCCATGAAACAAACACCAGCATAATCACCACCATTTCATCACAGAAGTCATGAAGCAGAAAGTTATGACCACCCCCTACCCACCCATAATGTGGCTTCCCCTGCCCCCTACATACTCTGAGTTTTATGACACCAGTGCCTAGGTTTCCCGGTCATTTAAATATATAAGTACAATAAAACATTTCAGATAAAAATTTCCCTTCCTGATCTGCATCCACCCAGCGAGCAAACATAGTTAGGATACATCATTTCAGGCTCTGTTGGGTATTTTTTACTATGCATACTTATATTAGAAAAACACTGTTTTTATAGCTTAGAACTTTTCACAAGTAGTATCAATACTGCCTGTATTATTCTGCAACTTGCTTTTCCACTCAACTCTAAATACTTTACCCCCAAATAGCTTTATTGAGGTATAATTTATACGCTATAAAATTCCACTATTTCTAGCATACAATTTAATGGTTTTGAGTAAATTTACAGAGTTGTGCAACCATCCACACAGTCCAATTGTGGAACATAGTTCCATTCTTCCAAAAAAGTCTGAAATGCTTTGTTTTCTTTTTCTCTAAATGCTTTTTGATGCACATTTTAATAACTGCCCTCTATAAAGCTCCTACTATATGCCATGCCATGCTATGTTACCTATGTTACTCTTTGAACCCTTGCAGAACCTCTGTAGGGAGAGTTCAGAGAGGGTGAGAAGCTGCCCAAGGTCCCTCTGCTAGAAACTGATGGAAGAGGCTGGGGATCTAGCCGCCTGACCCAAGAGCCTGCAAACAGCCCTGCTCCCCAGATGCTGTGAATCCCACTGGGATGCCCTGAATCTTTCCTGCTATCAGCTCTGTTGGGCGAACACTTCCCTCTCACAGATGAGACGCTGCAGCTCAGAGGCCCTGAGTGACTCTCTCCGCATCCTTGGCGTGGGGACCTGCACAGCTTGGGGTTCAGATCCAGGTCTCTCTGACTCCTATCTCTCCCCCCGTTCTATTCCCCTCTGCTGTTTTCTCTCTTCATTACAGAAAAGGGCAAAAGGGAGGAAATGGAGGGGGAGGCTGGGTAGAAAAGGAGAGCTGTCAGAACCATCTCCTAAAGTCTTCTAGGCTCATGCATGTACCTACAAACACACTGATACAGCTGCACATGCACAGAGTGGTACACACAGCAGCACACACCCAAGGGTGCACATCTAGCCGGGTGTACACCCACCCAGGTGCACACCAGGGTCAGTGTTCAAAAGTTCCCTTTGCTCACTGTGCTAAGAATGAAGAGAACGTCAGTGTGTGTGTGCGTGTTGGGAGTAGGGGGATTCGGCCTTGCTGGGTCCCTGGTGGCCCTTCTGCCAGGGTCAGGACCCAGGAAATGCTCCATTAGGGGCAGGGCCCCTCCCTGCTGGGGGCGGGGCCTCCGGCTTGCTGAGGGCCTTTGCTAAAAAAAGTCTCAGCTCCAGGGAAACCGAGCTGTGTGTGATCTCTGGGGACTTCTCGGGGCTGTTGGAGCCACAGGGCCAGCCTGGCTCCTGTGTTGCCAGGAGCCCAATGTACCATGACTCTGCTCACTGGCCTGGATGCTTCCTGTCCCCAAGGATCATTCCCGTCCCTGGACTCACGTGAACCTACACAGACCCGCGAGAGGCGTGGACATCCCATTCAAAACACAAGAGCAAACACTGAATGAGTGTGTGCTGTGTGCCAGACCCATGGTCTCCATGCTCCACCAGGTGTACACGGTGACCACTACCATTTCACAGATGGGGAAACTGAGGCACGGGGGCCTTCTGCAGGATCCAGTAGCTAACAAGTCCGGGCTGTGAGTCAGCTCCCCTAGGCATGGGGAAATACCCAGCCCCTGTCCAGTGCTCTAGCATCCAGCCCCTGAGCCTTGGGCTTGCCTGGTGATTTGCAAAAGCTGTTAAGTGATGGAGATTTTTACCCAGATGCAGCTAAATGGGAAAAACAGAGGACAATCTAGTTACTTTTTCACAAAGTTAAATTCCCTTAATTCAAAAAAGATGGGCTTTTTCTTGATCTTTTTCCTTTCTTTTCTGAAATAAGAATGCTCTCATAGGATGGTTATGATTTTATATTCTTATTTGGCAAGACATAGATGTGAGCAGTTTAATGCTAGCCCCCACATCTGGGGGAGCATTGGTTTCTGGCCCTCCTAAAATTTGGGCCACTTAGGGGTACCCACCACTTGGCCCATCTCAGCCTGGAGTTGGGACTTTTCCTCCCGTACAGGTACCCTCCAGTTTCATATTTATATTTACCAAAAAAATCCAGTTAGGAAGTCCTATCGAGGATGTTTGAAATCTTTATGATATCAGCTCAAACTCTGGATTGCATTAACAAATAGAGGAAAATCTTTTTTCTTTAGTAGTCAAACTTCAAGGCAACTTCAACCTGGGACCTCAGCCAGTTTCTGGGAAGTGAAGGAATCAAAAGCCTCTGAACAGTTAAAAAAAAAAAAGGGTTTAGAACAGAGCTTAGTCCAGAGTCCAAGCTTTGGCCTTAATGGAAATGAAGACCAACAGTTTGATAAAGTTTGTTTATCTACCTTCCACCAGCTAACACATTGTCCCCAGGGGCAGGGGAAGGAGGTTGGAAGGGAGGCCAGCAGGGCTTCTGGGTCAGGTCTGTTGACAATAACATTTAGGGCTGGGTATGCCAAAGCCTTTGACTGTGTGACTCACAATAAACTGTGGAAAATTCTGAAAGAGGTGGGCATACCAGACCACCTGACCTGCCTCTTGAGAAACCTATATGCAGGTCAGGAAGCAACAGTTAGAACTGGACATGGAACAACAGACTGGTTCCAAATAGGAAAAGGAGTATGTCAAGACTGTATATTGTCACCCTGCTTATTTAACTTATATGCGGAGTACATCATGAGAAATGCTGAGCTGGAAGAGGCACAAGCTGGAATCAAGATTTCTGGGAGAAATATCAATAACCTCAGATATGCAGATGACACCACCCTTATGGCAGAAAGTGGAGAAGAACTAAAGAGCCTCTTGATTAAAGTGAAAGAGGAGAGTGAAAAAGTTGATTTAAAGCTCAACATTCAGAAAAAGAAGATCATGGCATCTGGTCCCATCACTTCATGGGAAATAGATGGGGAAACAGTGGCTGATTTTATTTTTTCGGGCTCCAAAATCACTGCAGATGGTGACTGTAGCCATGAAATTAAAAGACACTTACTCCTTGGAAGGAAAGCTATGACCAACCTAGATAGCATATTAAAAAGCAGAGACATTACTTTGTCAACAAAGATCCATCTAGTCAAGGCTATAGTTTTTCCAGTAGTCATGTATGAATGTGAAAGTCGGACTATAAAGAAAGCTGAGCACTGAAGAATTGATGCTTTTGAACTGTGGTGTTGGAGAAGACTCTTGAGAGTCCCTTGGATTGTGAGGAGATCCAATCAGTCCATCCTAAAGGAGATCAGTCTTGGGTGTTCATTGGAAGGACTGATGTTGAAGCTGAAACTCCAATACTTTGGCCACCTGATGCGAAGAGCGGACTCATTTGAAAAGACTCTGATGCTGGGAAGGATTGAGGGCAGGAGGAGAAGGGGGTGACAGAGGATGAGATGGTTGGATGGCATCACCAACTCAATGGACATGAGTTTGAGTGAACTCCAGGAGTTGGTGATGGACAGGGAGGCCTGGTGTGCTGTGGATCATGGGGTCACAAAGAGTCGGACACGACTGAGCGACTGATCTGAAATGAACTGAACTCAGCTCAATATACATGGAGGCCATTTAGTGTTGGGGGCCCAAGAATCGCCTCATGTCCATAGCACCTGGAGTAATCAAGTGAAGTTTACAAGACGCTTGCTGACATGTTGATCTGGAAAAAAAGGGATGCCCCTAAATAAACCTCAGAAAGGTTTCTAGGAAAGTGCCTGAAAGGCGAGGCATACAACCAAAACAAAAGAAAAAAACAGACAAGGGAGAGGATGAACATCAGTTGTCTGGAAGCTTTGGGGAGAGTGGAGGACACTGTAAGGTGAGTGCCCGGGCTGGGCAGAAGGTAAGGGTCAGACGGCATCCCCCAACCCCCAGTTCCGGAATTAGCAGTGCTAGGCAGGGGCTGGGGCTTACCTTGGGGAGCTGCCTCCTGAGGGCATGAGCTTGGTACCCCAGATGGTCCCAGGGTGGTGTGTTCAACGGCAGTTCCTGGCCTCCCCTGCCAGAGCTTACATCTGAAGCCTGGGAGCTATTCTGTTTACCCACTGACCACATGGAGTGGGCATATCCAGAGAGAGGAGGGCAAGTCAGGGCATTTACCATCATTATCACGAACAAGGCATCAATCAAGAGCAAGTGCCAGGCCTTACTTGTAATCCTCACTCTTGTTATCTCTGGGAGACTGAGTCTCAGAGAGGTTAAGTTACTTGTCTAAGGTCACACAGCAGATGCCAGAGCTGGAAAGAGAACCTAGCTCTGTCTGACTCCAGGGCCTGGGCATCGTGCCTTTGACTCTTCAGCCAGCTGGTGTTGAGTCCCCAGCTTCCAAGGAGGACACGCCTGCTCTGGGCCAGCTGTGCTCCGGGCCTGGGATTAGCCTCATACTCTCTCTCACCCCTGGGGGGCTGCGTGGATAGCAGCAGGCAGAACGCTTTCATTTCTCTTTCCCCAGACACCAGCTCTGACACCTCCAATTTCTACTGCGATCACAGTGTTTTCTGAGTCAAGCAGGGTATAAGGAAAAATCGCTCTGTCCGTGGAATAATTTATCATCTTGTTATTTCCATTAGCTGACTCTGTTTGAGCCTATTCCACGCTGCGCTGCTTGAATTCCCAGTGTGGAAATCCCTGGGCTGGGTGGAAAATACCGCTTTCAGTCCTAGGAGCGGATGAGGGAGGTTCGGGGCATGGAACACAGTGGGGAGGAGGGGCTGATAAAACCCAGGGCAGGAAGGAGAGGACATTTTTGTTTCCTCTGATTTCAGAGGAGGCTGCGTGGTGGAGTCCCACAGGGCTCTGCTGGGCTGATGGAGAGTGTGGCAAAGGCCTGCTGGGACCCACAGCCAGGGGCCCACGGAAGGCAAAGCCACTGGCAGGAAGCGGGCCAAGAGGGAGGGAGTGGTTCCAGAAACCAAGGGGACTTGACACCAGGGCACAGTGTAAGGCTACTTGAGGATGCAGATTGCAGTTTTCAACAAATTGAGCATGCTTAGGGGACCAGGTAGATGAGCACAGGCTTAAGAACGGCGATTGGCTTCAAATCCTCATTCTGCCCCTTGCTAGCTGTGTTATCTCATGTAAGTGGTTTAACCTCTCCCAGCCTCAGTTTCCTCATCTTCAAAGTGGGAGGAATGTGTCTGCCTCCCAGTGCTGTGAGAACTAACAGGGTGGGGGAAAGTATGTGAGGGGCTGAGTCTAGAATCCAGCATGGCCCAAGGGATCCAGATGTTTAAGGGGAAACAACCCTTCCCACAGAGAAGGCAATGGCACCCCACTCCAGTACTCTTGCCTAGGAAATCCCATGGACAGAAGAGCCTGGTAGGCTACAGTCCATGGGGTCGAGACTGAGCGACTTCACTTTCACTTTTCACTTTCATGCACTGGCGAAGGAAATGGCAACCCACTCCAGTGTTCTTGCCTGGAGAATCCCAGGGAAAGGAGACTGGTGGGCTGCCGTCTATGGGGTCGCACAGAGTCGGTCACAACTGATGTGACTTAGCAGCAGCAGCAACACTTCCCAGTGTGCCCAGCACCTTTCCCACCTTTAGCACTGAAAGTCCCACATCCTGGACTTCCCTGGTGGTTCAGTGAATAAGAATCTGCCTGCCAATGAAGGGGACACAGGTTCAATCCCTGGTCCGAGAAGATTCCACGTGCTGCACAGCAACTAAGCCTGTGAGCCTGCGCTCTGGAGCCTGAGAGCTGCAGCTACTAAGCCACAGATACTGAAGTCCACATGGCCTAGGGCCTGTGCTTTGCAACAAGAGAAGCCGGTGAACCACAATGAAGAGTGGCCCTCACTTACCACAACTAGACAAAGCCTGTGGGCAATAATGAAGATCTAGCACAACCAAATCCGAATAAGTAATTTTTTAAAAGTCCTGCACCCTGGGAGACCCCATAGTTGTGGAGACATTGGGATGGGTGGTCACCCTGGTTGTAGTCTCCACGCTCCCCAGATTCAGAAGGGGAGACTTCAAAGTCCACTTAGGTGCCCTGGGAAAGGCTGAAGCCTTTGCTCAGGTTTCTGCAAAGCCTGGAGTGTTTACCTCACCTCTGGCTTGGCAATTTTGCTTTGGCCGAATAGAATCCACGCTGTGGGGTAGTTATCATGTCCATACTAAGATTCTGAACCACAGAGATTCAGATGTGAAATTCAACCCTTTCTTCCTGCAAATCCATCTCCAAAAGGTGTGTGGGTATGCTGGAGGGGGTGGGGTGGGCGTGGCTTCTATCACCCCAGAGCAAACAGCATCGCAGGGAACAAGACAGGCCAGTCCTTCAGCCCCCACGGTGGGGCAAGTGGCCGTGGAGAGGGGCAGAGGTGGCATCACTCAGAGATCCCCAACCTCACCCCATCTCTCTGGCGTCACTCTCTGACTTCTCTCCCTTCTTCTAATTCCTGTTCATTCCTATCTTGTGGCCGTGGGTCCTGGTTAGACGATGTTCTCAGGAACAGCCACTATCAGCCTTAAAAAGTATTTTCCTAAGCAAAGACAGTTCCTTCCCCCAAGAGGAAAGGTGGGGCCAACCATTCAGATCACAGAAGGAGGTTGCACATGGAACTGGGCTAGACAATCAGTGTGGATGGGGAAGGGCTTCAGAGCGGGGAAAGGCTGCAGTGGGGATCTTTTCTTGGCTCTTCAGGGTGCCCACCGGGGATCTGTTCATGGTTCCACAGGGCGTCCCTCCCTGGCTCCTTCAGAGACGGTGCTCCCGCCTGTGCTCCAGCCCCTGCAGCAGAGCTGCTCCTGTTGAGGGCGGCCTCCCTCCCAGGTGACACCATTGAGAGGCTAGCTGGCTCACCCTTCAACAGGGAAACAGGCTCCCGCGGACAAGGCGACCCCATCTGTACCCACATGCTCTGGAGGGAGCAGGGTCAGGACAGTGAGGGCTTGCTACTCCTACCCACCCCACCCCCGACCCCCTAGACAGCAGCTGCAGTGGGACCTGGAGGCTGGGTGCCCAGGCAGGGTACTCATGGAGGCCCCAAAGACTGAGTCCTTAGCAGCCTGAGTTTGTCTTAACATCAGCTCTTCTCCTGGGGCCTAACAGCTGCTTTGAATTGGGTGATCCCCTAGCAGGGATCCCACAGCTTATGAAAACTGTAGTTTCCTGATTTGCTGGCCTTTCCCTAAGGATGGGGAACAGATGGACCCTGGACTTGGGAGTGTTTCTACCCATCCATCCATTCACCCATCCACCCATCATTCATCCATTCATCCATCCATCCATCTACCCATCCATCCATCCATTTATCCACCCACCCATCCAC
>SJYC01011638.1:0-89994 GCA_006408675.1 Madoqua kirkii | reverse complement strand
ATCTATTCATCCATCCATTCACCCATCCACCCACCATTCATCCACCCTCAGTGGACAGCAGTCCATCCTTCTATCCTCAGTGTCTTTCAATACCCTGGTCCACACATAATAACCATTCACTTATGTTTCCATCCATCTGCCCAGCACTCCTCCGGTCCACATCCCCTACCTTTAGCCCTCCCTGCCTTTCTCCCTTCTTCCATCCATCCTTCCCTCTCTCCCCACCCCTCCAACCTGTCCATCCACTTATCCACCTCCTCGTTTACCCATCTCTCCACCCCACAATATTTCTTGACAGCTCACCAGGGACTCAAAGATGAATAAGACATGACCCTGCCTTTAAGGAGCTGGGGGCAGGGGAGAGGAGAAGGGACTCTAGGGAGCCCAGCTCAGCTGGGTTCTGATCAGAGCAGACCCTGCCTGGGGCAGTGTGGGGGTGGGGTGGTGGCCGGCAGGGATGACAAGCCCCAGCTTTTGGTCCCCTTTTTCCCCATTAAGGAGCTTGGGCCGAGAGGTGGAGGAGCCGGCAGTGGGCAGGGAGAGGCTTCAGTTGTCAGCTGCTCAGCAGGTACAGTCAGATTTAAAATGTCCCCAAAGAGTGTCTGCTGAGAGGCAGGGGGTGAGCACGCTGAATTATTTCCCCGGTAATTGGCACTGAAGCGGCTGCAGACATCCTGCGGTCTGCATCAAAGAGCTCAGAGCCCCGCCTATCTTCCTGAGGCCGAGGGGCAGCTTGTCTGGGCTCCTAGGGTTCTTCCAGCCCCCACCCGCCTCTCCCCTCCCCCTGTCCGACCCCCCTCGCCCACTCTCTCCCTGGGTTTCAGCACAAAGCAGCCTGGGGGGTGGGGCTGGGCACTTGCAGGTCAGAGTCCTGGCCAGCTGCTGGGAAGGGACAGACGAGGACACTAGAGCCTCGAGGCCCTTCTCTGCAGGCGACAGTCTTGCCAGGGGCCCTGCCAATGTCTGCCTGGCAGGGCCTTTCTCCCCAAATGGCCTGGGCAAGGCCAGTGTCAGGTTTTCCTTTAATCTCGTCCCTTCCATGTGCAGAAGAGCCTTGGCTGGCCCTTGAGACGAACAATTGAACCGACTGGTCCCATGTGTTTTGTAAACAGTTGGATCTTTCTGTGTCTGCATGGGTTTGTGTGTGTGTATGTGTGTGGTGTCTAGCTCCCTGGCAAGGGGCGCTCCCAGGGCTTTTTGGGCTTGTGCCCGGAATACCTCTCCCACCATGGGGCCCTCTACCTGGTCTCCTTATGCCGGAGGCTTCTTCTCCCTCCCTGGGGGCAGAGTGCAGGGCCAAGGTGGCCTGGGGTGGTGGGTCCAGACAAATCGGTTGGTTTCCAGTGGCTTCCTTCCTGCTGCAGAACCAAACAGAGAGAACGGGTCCGAGGGAGCCCCTAGGTTGGCAGTAGGGGTGGGGATGATAATGGACCCCACTCCTGTCCCCTAGGACTTCCGATCTCTCCACCCCCGGGACCTCTGGGGAACACAATTAGAGGACTTGTTGAGTCCAGTTCTCCCGTCTTATACGTGGGCCGGCAGCAAGAACAGCAGAATGTGACGATCCTACCTGTCAGGTCTTGACTGTGGATCTGGCCATACTATAGCGTCTGCACCCAGAAACAGCAGCCAGGCCAGCCAGGACCCGCTATAGACTTCGCAGGGCCCCGTGCAAAATGAAAACGCAGGGCTCCCTGTTCCACATTATCAAGGATTTTGAGACAGGGACAGCAGAGCATGAAACTGAGCTTGGGGCCCTGGGTGCTGCACGGGTTTCACATGTGCCCCCAAGACCAGCACTGAGGCCAGTGCGGTTCCAGCCATCGAGGAAGCAGCTGAAGCCCCCGGGTGACTGCCGCTCCCCGTGCCACGAGCCGCAGGGGACAGAGAGGCGAGGAGGACAGCAGAGCCTCCTGCCCTGCCAGGGGGAGTGCAAGATGGTGTAGCTGCCGTGGAAAAGTGATGAGTCCTTAAAAATGACACGTAGGATGACTACACAGTCCAGCAACCCCGCTTCCGGGTATACTCCCAAAAGAATGAAAAGCAGGGTCTCGAACAGATCCTTGTGTATCTATGGCATGTAAGGCATGTATCTGTATTTAGCAGCCTTCCTCACAGTAGTCAAAAGGTGGAAATAACCTAACTGCCCATCAACAGGTGAATCGGGTGAATGGATAAACCACGAGATCTAGCTGCCCAGTGAAATATTATTCAACCATGAAATGAGACTAAATTCTGACACAGGCTACCAGATGGACGGATCCAGAAAACAGGAAGGGAAATAAACCAGACACAGAAGAACAAACACTAAAAGACTGATTTCACTTACGTGAGGTACCTAGAGTTCAAGTTCATAGAGAAAGAAAGTAGAAAGAGGGTGCCAGGGGTTGGGGATGGGAAGAATGGGGCGTTAGCCTATAACTGGCACAGAATTCTCCTCTGGAATGATGAAAAAGTTTTGGAGATGATGGTGGTGATGAGTGTACAACCATGTGAATGTACTTAAGTATCACTGAACTGCACACTTATAAATGGTTAACATTCATGTGATGTGCATTTTACCACAATAACAAAAAATAAAGAGAAAAAAGGAAAGAAGGGTGGGGGGTGTGGGAAGACAAGACAGTTGTGGGGGGTTGACAGCTGAGATGAGCTGGGGGCTGTGGAACTGCAGCTTCTGGTCCTGGAGTTCAGGGGTCATGTTCAAGGTGTGGCTCCCACAGCCCCGGGGAGGAGTTGGTCAGTCCAAATAGACAGGCTCTGACTCCAAAAGTGCTGAGAGGCTGCTTGGTTGATGGAAGCTCCTGGAAACCCTCTCAGCTAAATACATGGCCTGAAAAGATAGCTGCTTCACTGAACCGATTCAGGGTGTCCCGATGAGGGAAGGCTGAAGAGAGTGTGGGGTGTTCTCAACCTCGTTGGGCTGGGGGCACGAGGCCATGTCCAGCATGGAGGCAAAAATCTCTGAGCACCGACTGGGCTTTGTTCTCATTTGTTTATTAGCAGGAAAATACCCCAGTGGGACAAGGGGCTGACTTTACTCTATTCATCTAGAAGTTTCAATCTGTGCCTTTCTTTCTCTACCTATATTGGGCTCCCTTCCCATCAGAATCCCGACTCGTTCTCACTAACACCCACCCCACTCCCCCACCCTCCCCTACAGCATGGTCTTTGGCATCTGCCTGGCCTGCATTCAAATAGAGGCATCTCAATGACCCTGGGCCTCAGTTTCCTCTTCTGCAAAATGGGAACATTAGAAGCACCTCCCGTATAGGTGGGTGAGGATCCCTAAAGCTTGCAGCAGGTGCCTGACTCAACAGATGGTGGCCATGATGGCTATTACACAGCAAAATGCTTCGTCTCTCCCGGGCCCTGGCTCAGTGGAATTGAGGGCTCTATTTGTTGTCAGCAAACACAGTGGTGTGAGGACGAGGGGCAGTGAGGGAAGAAAGGGAGGGCGCTGCCTGGGGTACCTCTGGCCGGGCAACTTTCCTCTTTGCTGCCTGCTGCTCCCCAGCACTCAGCACTCAGAGCATGCCAGAGACATTTCGCTGGAGAGGCAGAAAAAGAGATTGCAGGCTTCTGGCAACACCAGAAAGTGGTGTTTTCTCACTTGGGAAAGATGCCAGCCCTCACCCTCTGTGGGTGGAAGTGACTCTCACCTGCTGAGCAGGTGGATGCTCTTTGCTCCAGGGCTAAGGAACAGCTAGGGGAGGGGCCTCTGCCTGGGGGTGGGACAGGGCAGCAGGACTCAGTTCCAGGCTTGTCTCCTCCTCCAACGGGGCTCTGAGTTTTGTCTGCCAACCGGTCATCATCATCCACTCCCTGCTCCCTTGCCTGGGTCGGTCTAGGGGTATCAGACCAAGGAGACACAGGTAAATGGGTTCCGCTAGATTCACGGGTCTCAAAGTTGGTCTCCCAGTGGGGAATGTCAGCAACATCTGGGAGCTTAAAAACGCACGTTCTCAGCCCCTCCCTGGACCTCTGAGTGAAGCTGTGGGGTGCGGTCCAGGGACCTATGTTCTAACAAGGACACTGGGTGATTCCAATGCTGCAGGAGGGTGGGGGCCATGTCTGTTTTGTCTACCACTGAACCTCAACCTCTAACACTGCCCTTCACAGCCCAGTAGCTGCCAGTCAGTATTGGGTGGATGAACTCTTGTTCCCCAAGGGGAAGAAATGACCATCTGCTGGGCCTCAGGGTCGATGCAAGCACCAAACTTACCCTCTTGCATCATCTAAAAGACTCCTGAGGCAAGCGCCGCATCTGAACCCTACGGGAGTCATGACTAACAGCGGTGGTAGGAGTCTCACATGTGCTTTCAGGTTTTTAAGTTCCTCAACAGTCCCATGAAGCAAGTATTATCTCCATTTTACAGATCAGCAGGTAGAGACAGAGCAGTACCCATAATTTCAGCAACTAAGTACTAGGGCTGGGATTTGAAACCAGTGTTCAAGTTCATGAACTTTCCACCTGTGGCCTCTTTAGGAACTACTTGGGCTATCTGATATTTGAGACAAATCAAGTCACTTCTGCACTCTGTAATTTTTACAGATGGCATAGAACCCCCTCCATCCCTAGCCACAAGAGTCTCATGTCCAAAGGTTAACTTGTGAGTTGGCTGCTTGAAGACTCAGAAAGCAATCCTTTCATTTTTATAAAGAAAGGATTTCTAGGTTCCCGAACAGCCCACAAAGAACCCTTGACTCCTGGCAGCTCCCAGACCCTGGTGGGGGGTTCAGCATCCATGTCTGCCCTAAAGCTGAGGACTTCCGGGTTAATATGTGATGAAACTTCAGGAACCTATCAGTCCTCTAGGAAACACATTTGGGATTCAGCGTGGAGGCTGCAGGGGTTGGGTCCCTCTCTTGGACTGGGTCTGGTCTGGGCATGGGGCTCTAGTGGGAGCTGAGCCTAGTGGCTTGCACTACATCAGGTCTGAGGGGTCTAAGGGGGTGCTGGTCCCAGCATGGAGGTTCCTGAGAGCTGAGGGGCAGAGGCAACAGCTCCTTACAGTCTGGATATTGGTACATAGGGACCTTTGGGGGCTGTATTTTCTCTGCCAAGCAGGTCCTCATCGCCTCCTTATTTACTTGCCTGCTATGGCCTCCGGGCTCTCACAATGGGTTTATCCTATTCGATATGTATTTTTCCATTAAAAATTCCATTGTTAGAAATGTAACATCTAAGGGGACCAACATCCCTTTAGACCCCTCAGACCTGATGTGACACAAGCTACCACACTCCACTCCCACTAGAACCCCGTGCCCAGACCAGACTCCATCCAGGAGAGGGACCAACCCCTGCAGCCTCCACAACACACAACTTAAAAATTACCCTTGGGGTCTTCCCTGGTGGTCCAGTGGCTAAGATTCTGTGTTCCCAATGGGGAGGGGGGCCAGGTTCCATCCTTAGTCAGGGAACCCGGTCCCACATGCTGCGACTAAGACCTAGCACAGCCAAATAGATATAAATTTAAAAAAATTGTCCTGCAAACTTTATCACATAGGGCAATAATCCCCTACTCCCACTTCCAAGTCGCTCTCTTGGTAACTCAGAGCTCTTAGCCATCTTCGCTGGTGTTTACCTTTGCACTGAAATCTCCTGCTCATTCTATTTCTTGATCTTTCAGTTTTGTATATTATAAATCATGATACAAACCATCATGATATTATTTTCAATCTCTAACACAGGGATACTTCCCGTTTGTATATCCTTGTGTGCCTTATCTGTCCTCATGCTCTGGCTTGGCCTTAGCCCCTGACCGCAGCTGGTGCTAGTATCCTGCGGACTCTCTCTGCCCCTCTCTTGTGTCACCTCCAGTTTCCTGAGTCTCTATATCCTCTTTCTTGGTTTTCTCTCTTGTTTGGTTGGAGCACATCCTGTGGTAGCTGCCTGAGAAAGAATGTATGGGAGGTAAATTAAAAAAAAAAAAAGAGAGAGAGAGCAAATCCTCACAAGTCTGAAAATATTTTCATTCTATCATCATTGAGATTTGGGTGGATATAAATCTAGACTAGAAATCATTTTCTGCCAGAATTCAGAAGATACTTCTTTACTGTGTTCTGGCTTCAAAATTTGATTTGAGAATTTCAAAGCCATTGTAATCCCTGGCTCTTGGTATATGACCTGTTAATTTTTTTTTTCTCTCTTTGGAAGGTTTTAGGATTTTTTCCTTTTGGATATTTTTACCTGGTGTCCTGAAATTTCATGATAAGGTTTGCTCTAGGGGGGCTTGCCCAGAAGTCCGGTGGTTAAGACTTTGTGTTCCAATGCAGGCGGCACAGGTTCAATCCCTGGTCAGGGAACTAAGAACCCACACACACCACATGGTGCAGCCAAAAAAAGAAAAAAGGCTTGCTAGAGTTCCCTATTTTTTTTTTTTTCCTGCATTCCTTGCCACATGCAGGATCTTAGTTCCTCCATCAGAGATTTAACCTGCACCTCCTGTATATGATGTCCTAACCACTGGACTTCTAGGGAATTCCCATGTTTCCTACATTTTTTATTCGGAAAGACTTCAGACATATATGAACAACACAAATATAACATATAGTGAAATATTATAAATATTACAAACCCATCAGTCTATCACTGAGATGAAGGAAACATTACCAGTAAAGTTGAAACCACTCCTTATGCCTCTCCTCTCAAGATGTATCTTGAAATCTGTTGTTTATCCTTCCTATGCGTTTATTCTTCCACTGCATAAAATATATGTTAATACATAACATTTTTGCAAGTTTTAAAATCTCCACATAGATGGTGTCATAACGTATTTATTTTTTTCTGCCATCTGTTTCTTTGCTCAGCATTGTTTGTGAGACTCATCTCTACTGAGCGGGGCATGTGTGACTATCTCACAATTTATGGATCTTTTCTTCTGTGGATGGTATTGAGGTTGTTTCCAGTTTTTAGCTAGTAAAAAGGTACTGCTCTAAACATCCCATGGACATCTTTTGGAATTCACAGAGAAGAGTTTTTCTATAGGGCAATGTTCTCAGTTCTGCCAGCACATAGAGTCAACAGGGAGCTTTACAGAATCCTGCTATCAAGGCCGGGCCCCAGATTGATTAGACCAGAATCTCTGGGGGTGTGTCCAGCACGAGGGTGTGTCAAGCTCATTAGGTGACTCCAATGAGCTGCCAGTGGTGACCACTGCTGCCCAGGACCACAGGGCAGTCTTCCAGCCGGCAGCGTCGGCATCACGACAGAACTTGATAGACAAGCATGCTCAGGTCCTGACCCAGACCTGGTGGGTGAGATTCTGTTTTAGCAAGACTTCGGGTAACTGCACTGCAGCTGCAGGCCAGGAGCATCTTCATCCACAGGTATTGCCACACGGCGGCTCATGTGGGTGGTGGCTGGCCACACGGCTGTGGTTTTAAGTCGCTGTGCCCTGCACTTGGCAGGTTCTTGCTCTATGAAAGTTCTTTTCCTTCAGTTCTAGGAAATATTCTTGTATCATTTCTTCCACAATTTTCTCTCTTTTCTGTTTCTCGGCTTGTAATTCTTATCAGTTGGAAATTAGACCTTCTGCATGGATCTGGTCTTCTGGTTGTCCAACTGTCTTGGATTTTTCTCCCTATTTTAACATCTCTTTCAGTGTTTTACTGTCTAGAAGTTTCTCTCCCATATTTCCATCCCTTATAATGCATTTTAAAATTTTGCTATATATTTTAAATATTTAATAGCTTTAACACTTTTAAAAAATGATACTTTCTTCCTGTCTCATGGACAAATACTTTCAGAGGAATGTCCTCTGACCCCTTTCTTCTGTGTATTGGAGTCTCTATCTTTGGGTGTTGGTTTTAGTCAATTGCTGGTGCCCCCGGCTGTTGTCACTATGACTGTAACACAGGAAAGCTAACAGGTAGCTCCATGCATGTGGGCAGGGCTTGGGAATGCGGACCCCACAGTAGCACCTGGGTAGAGCCTAGTGAATTGTCAATTTCAGGATCTGTCGATCTTTTCTCTTTACTTGGCTTCCCAGAGAGAAATTCAATAATGTCCCATTTGGGGGCTGGCTCTATGGGGAACAGGCCCAGCTGTTGGCCGAGGAAGGGGCCTGATGCTCTTCCCCATTAACTATCGCCTCAGCCCAGCCTTTTTGGCTGGGCTTGGGATTCCCAAGCCACAACTCTTCTAGCTCAGCCTTGGCCAGCTATAAACCATCTTCCACCAGGGTCAGAGAAGGGCGGTCACATGCCATCTGGGCTTGGGTCTAACCACTTCTTCCAATCGATACTATTTTCACATCCATCCTGAACTTCCACTCTAGGGATACCTGGTCCCTCCATGTTCAAAGCATTTGGAGGATTCTGCGGAGCTAACTGGCTTGTTACCAGCTGGCCTTCTCCCTGTAGACATTTCAGGGGGTGGGAGAAGCGGGCACTAAACAAGTTTTCCTCTTCCATCTTCCAAAGTTTTAGACCTCTCTTACATACTGCTGCCAACTTTGTTGTTCAGTCGCTTAGTCATGTGCAACTCTTTGTGACCCCACACTGCACCAGGCCAGGCTTCCCTGTCCTTCACCATATCCTGTAGCTTGCTCAGACTCATGCCATTGAGTCAGGGATGCCATCCAACCATCTCATCCTCTGCCGCTCCCTTCTCTTCCTGCCTTCAATCTTCCCCAGAATCAGGGTCTTTTCCAATGAGCTGGCTCTTTGCATCAGGTGGCCAAAGGACTGGAGCTTCAGCATCAGCCCTTCCAGTGAATATTCAGGGTTGATTTCCTTTAGGATTGACTGGTTTGATCTCTTTGCTCTCCAAAGGACTTTCAAGAGTCTTCTCCAGCACCACAGTTTGAAAGCATCAATTCTTCAGCGCTCAGTCTTCTTTATGATACAACTCTCACATCTGCACATGACTACTGGAGAAACCACAGCTTTGACTAAATGGCCTTTTGTCGACAAAGTGACATCTTGGCTTTTTAATATGCTCTCTAGGTTTGTGAGAGCTTTCCTTCCAAGGAGTAGGTGTCTTTTAATTTCATGGCTGCAGTCACTGTCCATAGTGATTTTGGAGCCCAAGAAAATAAAATCTGTCACTGTCTCCACTTTTTCCCCTTCTATTTGCCATGAAGTGATAGGATCAGATGCCATGATCTTAGTTTATTGAATGTTGAGTTGTAAGCCAGCCTTTTCACTGTTCTCTTTCATCTTCATCAAGAGGGTCTTTAATTCGTCTTCACTTTCTGCCATTAGACTGGTATAATCTGGATATCTGAGGTTGTTTATATTTCTCCCAGCAATCTTGATTCCAGCTTGTGATTCATCCAGCCTGTATTTCACATGATGTACTGTGTATAAGTTAAGTAAACAGGATGACAATATACAGCCTGGACATACGCCTTTCCTGATCTTGAACCAGTCTGTTGTTCTATGTCTGATTCTAACCGTTGCTTCTTGACCTGCATACAGGTTTCTCAGGAGACAGGTAAAGCTGTTTTTGTAGTTCATGCCATTTTCATTCCTTTAGGTCATTTTGGTGGGGTTCAAGAGGCAGAGAACATACAAATGTGTTCAGTCCACTGTGTTTAACTAGAAGTCCTTGTCCATTTTACAAATATTTTTACACATGTACATATAAGTTAATATAACTCATTTTGATTATTCATATACTTTTTATTTTTACATCGATGGCCTTGTTTTTCAATATTAGGTTTGTGAGTCCTTCCAACCCATGCAGATCTAGCTTATTCCTTTTACTGCAGTTTAGCAAGTGTTCCAGCAACCACTGTACCTTATTTTTTTTTTCCCATCCATTTCTCTACTTATGCATTTCAGACACACAAGTGATTGTGGCCTTTTGATCAATGCACTGGCTCAATGCAAATCTAATCTTTATTGTTTTTATTCTGAAGCACAACTTGTCACAGGGAAACAGGACTTTTTTTTTAAACTGTCTGCCAGCGACAAGGGCAAAAGAACTCATAGTGGGGGTCTGAGAGCCTGGAGAGGGAGGCCCCTCAAGGACCAGGCACGGGGCAGGCAGGAAGGATGGGAGGGTGTGGGCACCACACACGCGCAGGCACGTTCTCTCTCCTACAGAATGGGTTTTCCAGAAGCATTGCCTGCCCCCTGAATTAAGTGTTTTTCTGCCAAATCGAGCCTACTGAAGAGGAGTGAATTAATGGCTTGGGGGGCTTTGCGCCCCAGCAGGGAACTCAGCTGAAGGCTGCTCTTTGGTGAATGAATTCAGTGTTCCCCAGAATCCTTTCCAGGTCCACCAGCCCCAGGAGAGGGCTCTGAGAGACCTAACAGAGAGCCAAGTTCAAGAGCAGATCCTGGGTCAGGAGGGAGGTGACTGTATCCATATCTGGGGGCTGCAGCAAGAGGGGAAGGAGGGGGTGGACCTCTCCTCCCACCTCCACTGGGCTCCTCTCTGGGGGCCATGCTCCTTGGGGAAGAGTCACCCTCAGGCCTGAATGTCTTCTTCCATGAATATAAATATGGAGAAAGCCCCACCTCTGAGACAGCAGTGCACATGGGAAGGCCCCACCGCTGGGTCTGGAGGCCCTTCCAGTCCAACCAAGACGACAGCAAACTTAAAATGAACACGGGAGTAGGCTGGGGAGTGGGAAGGGCAATAAATAAAGGTCAAGGTGGAGTGGAGTGGCTGGGGCGGGGGTGGGGGGCTCCCAGGAAAGAAGGGGTGCAGAAAGGCACTGGGTCCAGGGGAGCAGACTCAGCCCCCCAAACACTGGTTTGTTGAGTTAGAGGTCATGTCCGACAGAGCTGGTGGCCAAGGGCTCCAGGACTGGTCAGGAAGGAACCGGGAGGGGTCTGGCTCCAGCTCTCTCTCCCCTTCTCTCTCAAGCTCTTCCACTGGGAAGTCTGCCCCATGCACCAAGCACACCTCTGTCCAGGGCAGGTGGAGGGGACTGTTGCAGGCCACGTCAGCAGTGGGGGCTGGCCCAGGTGTGCCTTTTACCTTTGAGAAAGAGAGAGAAGAAAGGCCACAATAGAGTGAGCAGAAGCAGAGTCTCCCTCCCCCGAGGGACAGTGTGAACTTTGGGAGTGAAATGCAGGAAGGTGGCCTCCTTGCTGGAGCGACCTGCACCTGAAGCAGCCACCCCCTCTGAAACTAAGGGAGGGAGGGCTGGGGGCTGAGCCCTGGACCAGCCCTGCTCTATTGCGCCAAGTCACTGCCGGCAAGTCGCCTATTCCCTGTGCGCCAGTGTGGCCATCAACACCGGGCTAATCATCACAGGTGATCCCGGGATGCCAGCAGGAGCAAACAGACATGAGACGGACCTCCCTGGTGGTCCAGTGGTTAAGACTTTGCCTTCCAAAGCAGGAGGTGCAGGTTTGATCCTTGGATGGGGAGCTAAGACCTCACATGACTTATGGCCTCCCCCCAAAAAAATCAAAACATAAACAACAGAAGCAATATTATAACAAGTTCAATATAAAAATGGTCCACATTAAAAAAAAAAACTTAAAAAATAAAAATTAAAAAAAATAGATGTCAGAACAGAAAACCTTCCAGGCCAGTTCTGTCCAAGTAAAACTTAAGCCCTGGAACCCTGTCTATGTGCTCGGCCACACGGCACACAGATCATCGGGTGGCCACTGGACATGTCTTGAAGACCTATGCAGGTATGTACCCGATGTGAACCCTGGAGCTTACCCTCCCCGCAATCAGGGAGGGACACGACGTGGTCCCCACTTTAGTGATAATGCAACTGGGTGCTGAGAGATCAGATATTAGATTGAACCCTATGCAATTGCCAATATTTAACTACTTTTGATCTA
Source organism: Madoqua kirkii (assembly GCA_006408675.1). NCBI lineage: Eukaryota > Metazoa > Chordata > Mammalia > Artiodactyla > Bovidae > Madoqua > Madoqua kirkii. The sequence continues at coordinate 78,231 of SJYC01011638.1, read as the reverse complement.
CAAAAATACAGTTGCAGGTGGTTCAACCTGACGGTTTGCCCAAGTTCCCATGGGTGTGGATGGCAGAGCTGAGGCTGGAGCTTGGGCCTGCTGGATTCCAAATTGCCCTCTGTGGGCGACTGCAGGAGGCAAGGGGATGGGAGAGGACCCAAATCATGTCTGCGGCGCCTCCCCCCGAGACCTGTCCCCCCTCCATGTCACAGTCTGCCTCTCTTTCTCATGCTCATAATGAGGGCGAATGTGGGAAGGGGATGGGGGGTGAAGGAAGAGTGGATGAGGGCTCCCACGGGGTTTCCTGGTGGGTGACCTCACTCCACCAGGCTCCCTCAGCCGCCCCCCTGTGCGGCAGGGGCATCAGCTGCTCTGTTGACCCGCACAGCGTGTGCCTGTGGATCCTCTGGCTGCAGAGGCACTCAGTCCAGCTGGGGCTTCTTTCTGGAAGGAGGCCAGGGGCCAATCCTGCACCTGCACACTTTTCTCCCACTTGAGAGTGAGGACCCCCTTATCTCCCGACTGCATGATTGTCCCAGGCCAGCTGAGGCAGGTGGGAGCTTGGATTCTTGCCCTTGGCTCCCACACCCATCAAATGAGGATAATAAGCCCCCTGACTTCTTGGCCAAGAGAATGAAAGTTGCCCTTGGATGTGCAGGGTGGGCCGGGCTCTGCAGGTCCCAATTTCACCCTTCTTAGGATCTGGGACTGTTCTGACCTGGGCTCTGTTTGGGGCAGGCTGATTCGCTTCTTCAGCTATGTGGTAAGTTTCTGGAGGTCTCAGAAACTGTCCCCCACGACACCCGGCCCAGGCTAGGCACACCCTCTGGTGGACAGTAGGTGTTCTCAGGGTGGAGTTACTGTGATTATTACAGGGACGGTGAAATACTTGGAAAGATTGCTAACAACCACTGTTATTGAGAACAGACAGAGATGGTCAGCCTTGAGATCTAGGTCCCTCCCTTTGTTCATTGTCGAGGGGGATGGGTCTGGCTCATCTGGGTTCCCCCAGCACCTGGCGCATCGCTCAGTGAACGGGCAGAATTGAAAACATCCCCTAGCGCTCCCCAGTGTTGGAGCACAGATGAGGACGAGGCAGGCTACGGGGAGGGGAGCAGGCAACAGGGGTGGGGGGCAGATGGAGAGGAGGTGGGTGGGTTGGAAGGTGGCTTGGTACTCACCAGGGCCCTTTGGGTCCGGCCGGGTGCGGGGGCCCCGCTGTGGGTCGGCAGAGCCTGTCCCGGTCTCACTGGCCAGGCTGCTCTGGCTCCCCGAGAGGCAGCTGGCCGGGCGGGTGGGCCCCATCTTCAGTGACTCCACACTGCCACCTGCAAGAAGACCCCATGATTGGCTCTGGGTTGGGCTCTTTGGGCCTTGAACCGAGACAAGGAGGAACTCAGCCTGGACAAGGGAGCTGATCTAGTCTCGTTTGGAATTGTGACCTGTATCTATGGGACTGTCCGCCAGAGCCCCTCCCCTTGAGAATGGCCATCACCTTCTCCCCTGTTCACATGGTTGCCATGGTCTAGTGGGCCCCCCACCCTTTGGCCGCTGCTGACTGGCCCACAATCTTACAAAGACAACCGAATGGGCCCTTGGGTCATTTAACTAAGGAACAAGTAGTTACCCACATGAAAATGGACAGTGCCGTCGGAGAAGGAGCATGTAGTAGGGGAAGTGTGTGTATATATGTTAACACAAGAGGGCCATTCACTGCTGCCTTTAGTAACTAAGGAATCCTCATTCAGACACAGTTGTTAGTCCCTGCCTGCTGAGAGAGCAGAGATGGGGTCTGTAACACTCCACTGTGTCTTTCTGTCTCCTGGACCTGCTTGGTCACAGCTGACAATTGGTATGAAGAGAAAAGGAGAAGGCTATGATGGTGTGGAGAGGGACGGAAGTATACAGCCTGCCCCAGAAACCAAGGTTGGCAGGTGAGTTTGCTCCACATTTTCCTAAGAGAGAATCTTCAGCTTAAAGGGGACTAGGAAGTCATCTGGTCCAGGGACAGTTTAAACCCCATGCATCAGCCTCGCCTACTGACACTGATCACTTGGAAAACTCCATGGAGAAGGATTCTAAGGTCCACGTCAGGCTCTTTGGAAGAGAGTATCATGATCAACTAGTAATGTCTGCCATGGGCACAGGATCAGAAGTAAAAGTATGTGTGCCAGGCATTTGGCATCTCTTATCAAGTGCAGACGGCCACCCTTGCAGGAATGCCTCCATATCAGTTCTGGCAGGAGATCACCCAGCTTTCCATTTCTTTTCAGCGTGGGGCAGTTATTGAAAAGCTTTCTTCTTGTGTACTAAAAACCAGCCTCCGGAAACATCTTGCAAATATCCCAGTTCTAACCTCTGGAATAAATGTGAATGAAGCTGGTCCTATTCCTGGGAAGGCCTTTCATTTGTGGAAAGGAAAATGTGCCCCCAGGCCTTCTCTGCATGTACACCTGAGCCTCCCTTCCATCTGTTCGTGGTGGTTTTTTACTTTTGGCTTCTCTGTGCAGCTTGCGGGATCTCAGTTCCCTGACCCGGGATTGAACCCATCACAGCGAAAGCCCAGAATCCTAACCACTAGGCCAGCAGGAACTCCCTTTTCCATCTGTTCTTGAGTGGTGCCGACCCTGTAGCTCCCAGTCATCCCAGCCAAAGGCCCACTTTGCCTCCTGGATCTAGAAGTGTTCCACCAACCCCCACCGAGGAGCTGCTGGGAAGCAGAGGCCACAGGAGGAGGAGAGCCACTGCCCTCGGGACTTGGGGGGCAAACAGTGCTGCCCCCTGCACTTCCTGCCAGCTGAGTCAGTCACTTACCTGACTCGCCCCAGGGTTTGTTGCCTTTTGGGTCCCTGACCCCAGCGGGGGGGAGTCTGTCATCCAGGCTGGAGGAGCTGAGATCAGAGTCGCTGTCACTGTCGCTGGAAACCACTGGAAAAGAGACACCAGCACAGGAGGTCACCCCCCACTGGCCACTGCCAGCAGGTGTTCTGACAGAGGGGACCAGGGCAGGCCTCCTCCTCCTGCCAAGACAAGATGGCATGGGACCTCTGCCGGTCCTGGTGTTTGGAGCATGGGGCTGGCAGGGGACTCCTTTCTGCCAGGCAGAGAGGTGAGTGCCAGGGCAGCCCATCTCCACATGTCACCCCCTCCCTGGGGCTGGATCAGAAGCCTCTCGCTGGGAAGAGCCGATTATCCGCTTTGGTGCAGGCCCAACTACTCTGAAGCATGCTCTTGGCAATGCTTAAAGGCATCCAGTGATGCCCTGCAGGAATAATTCCAGTCCTCGCTGACCTGACAGAGGGCTCCAGGCCCCTGACATTCACTAACTAGCAGAAGCTTCACAACAACTCTGCAAGATAGGAAATAGCATTGTCCCTATTTCCCAGGCAAGGAAACTGAGCCCCTTGAACACAATGGGATGCTTACTCTGGTGGGCTGGCTCCACAGACTGTGTTTATAACCACTCTGATTCCACTGGGAGAACTGAACTCAGAGCCAGCAGGTCTGGGCTCTCATCCCAGCTCATCCAGCAACTCCCAGTGGGGTCTTGTGAACGCAGAAGGGAGCCAGGCTGGTGGAGCTGGAATCCCAGGAGAGGGTAGGGGAGGGGGAGCGCCCACGGTGAACACCCACTATGGTAGAAACCCTCTTTTCTGGACTAAATGGGACCATATTTGGCTGGTTAGTCAACAGTGGGAGTCATAATACAGGATCTATTCATACATTAAACACTCTATTTTCATTTTAAGCATAGAAATGTACATCCACTTGCCAATCTTTTGATGTAGGGCTTGGGTGCTTCTTTGAGATCAGCCCACATGGTCTTTCATGTCCAAACTGCATCTATATTGCATTGCCTGTGATTCCCAGATTCCATTTCTTTAAACTGAAGCTGAGCTTAGGTGGCTCCAATGGTAAAGAATCTGCCTGTAATGCAGGAGACCCCAGTTCAATCCCTGGGTCAGAAAGATCCCCTGGAGAAGGGAATGCAACCCACTTGGCACCCCCACTCCAGTACTCTTGCCTGGAAAATCCCATGGGTGGAGGAGCCTGGTAGGCTACAGTCCATGGGGTCGTGAAGAGTCAGACACGACTGAGCAACTGAGCAACTTTGTCTTCACTTTTCACGTTCGTACATTGAAGAAGGGAATGCAACCCACTCCAGTATTCTTGCCTGGAGAATCCCATGGACAGAGGAGCCTGCGGGCTACAGTCCATGGGGTCGTAAAGAGTCAGACAGACTGAGCGACTGACACTTTCACTTTAAAGACACAGCAAAGCAAGAGCCCAAACTCCCACCCTCCTCTACTTCTTCAGCCTCATCCCCTACAACTGCACAACCAGCTCTCCTGCCTGAGGCTTCTCTGGCCCCAGGCCACCTGGAGCTCCTAGCAAACTGTCAGCACCTCCTGCAGGGACTGGCTTTCCTCTCCCCAGAATTCCCTGCCCACCCTTCTCCTCCTGGCTTAGTTTGGGTACCGCCTCCTCCAGGAAGCCCTCTATGGTCTCCATCTGGTTGGCTGAACACACTGTGTATTCTGCGACACCTGCAGCAACCAAACTTTCTGCTTTAAGTGTTGTGTGTGTGTTCTCTCCCAGCAGACTTGCAGGTTCCTGAAGGCAGGGGCCAAATCACATCATGACTGATCCTAGCGTGCTTCTCCCACAGACCTGATCCTGGGGGTGGGGCAAGAGGGGTGCTAACGGTTTGTTTCCAGCTTTGCCTTCCTCTGCCTGCTTACGGGTTTTGCTCTTTCTGCTGTGCTTCTCTCTCTCCTCACCCTCGAGGCAGAGATCTGCTTTGGCTTTTTGGGCTTTCCAGATCTAGAATCAAAAGGAGATGGGACTGGAGGGGTTGGGATCCACATGCCCACTCCATTTGTTGTATTTGAGAAATGTAAATAAAGGCCTGACTTATTTTGCAATTGCTTTTTAGGTCCCAGACTGAGTTTCTTTGATTAAGAATCCACTGAGATCGGATTTTATGGGCATTTGTTTTATAAGAATTTACGTATTTTTTGACTCATGCACTGACTGACTAACCGCCAACCCTGTGGGTCCCCAGACAAAGGGAGTGTGAGGGGGCAGGAGTGAGTAAGCATCTCTCCTTTGGGGCAAATGGAAAAGGATCTGGAATATTCTGCCCCCGCCCCCAGCAGGAGGGTGTCCAGCAGCCTGTTAGGCAGCGGGAAGTCCCTGAGGAGAACACAGTGACTGATCTCCACATTGGTTTTCTCATCTCTCTGGCAGAGATGCTTACTCCAGTACTCTTGCCTGGAAAATCCCATGGCTGGAGGAGGCTGGTAAGCTATAGTCTGTGGGGTCGCAAAGAGTTGGACAAGACTGAGCGACTGAGCGACTTCACCTTCATTCCTTCTTCCTGACTTGGAATGTTCTGTCTTCCCCCTGCTGGATATGCTGGATCTTTGTAATTCTAGGGTGGAGTGGGAAATAGGAGACTGGGGCAGCAGGGGGTAGCGAGCAGGACATGACATGGGGCTTCATGGTATGGAAATATTACCTGGATCCTTTGGCGCTCATGAGCAGATGCCGCAGGGCACGACATGCCAAGAGCTTGGAAGAGACGACGGGCAAGGACATTCCAAACCTCCGGGTTAGGCGGCCAGCCCATTCACCCCATTCCTTCACTCTGCTCCCTGTCCCGTCCTCTGTGGTACCTGGCCACAGCGTTGGGTTGACAGTGGGCTTAAGTTGCAAGGATACTGCTGAGCTATGCTGCAAGAGCGTGTTTTGCTGGGAGGGGTATGTCTTGTCCGAAGCCCCAGCCCTGGAGGTGGGGCTCGGGCACCACGTTGCCTGGTTCCCATATGGTGCCTGTGCCGTGCAAGGTTTAGGAAAAATAAACTCCTCAAGTGACAGTCAGTGGGCTTGTTCTTTGTCTCCTTTTATAGAACCCCGAGAGCCATAGCTGTGGAAGGGGGGGAACAGCCCCAGATGACAACTAAGCTCACAAAGGTGTCGCGGAGCAGAGAGGCAGCCAGCCGAGGCCGCGTTTCTTTTGAATACTTCTCCCTTGGCTCAAGCATCGTTGTTCATTGTGTCTGGGATTTCAAGCAGGGGGCCAAGCCTCAGCTTAGAGGCCTCTGTGATGCAAACCCAATCCTGTTTCTAATCCACTCTAATAAACCTCACTCAAAAGGAAGAGCCCAAGGAAGTCAGCAGTGTTGACACCTGGCCTTGGCACTTAACTGTCACTGGGAAAGAAAGATGCTGAAGAGACAATGTGGAGAACATCCCTGGACACTGCCCAGTGCAAATGCCATTTACCCCAATTCTCCTCCAGCAGCAAAGGGAGAAGTTTTTCTTCTTCCTCCCCCTCCAAATGTCGCTGTAAAACCCAAACCTTGGTTAATTTGCCATTCGATTGCTATTGCCACCTTTCTCTCTACACGACAGCTGCAATCGTAAATCTTCCCGGTCTATTAACAAAGCTCTAAAGCTCATAAATCTTTTGGCCCTTGCTCCTCCATCCTCAAAACACTCTGTGTGTCTGAAGGCTGATTTTTTACCTCTAATTCCCCAAAGGCTGAGTCTAGGATGGCCTGGTTGGTGACAAGTGCTTGTATTCTGCCCACGCTTGATTTTTCAGGTTGAAAATGGGAAAACACCAGGGAGAAGACTGTCTTGATAGCTTCCCCAAGAAGGAGGTGTCACCAAGCGGATTCACTGGAACGCTGCCAGGAGGCAGGGAGGAGGCCCCCTGCCACAGTGGCCTGGGCCCCTGGACCACTTGCTTGGGGACCTGGCATCCCTGAGATTTTCCCATCATGCCCCAGCAGGGCTGCCCCACTCTGCCTGGCTCTCATCCTCAGCAGTGGACAGCACCAGCGCCAGCCATGCTCACTTCTCTGGGTATTTTTTTTTTTTCCTCTTGGATGGATTTGCAATTTGATTGTCACCATGGAAACTCAAGAGTTTTGGTACATGAAGGTGGGGGGAAGTCTTCCCTTTTGGAAAGTCTTTTCCAACTGCTGCAAAGAACATGTGTGGCAGCTGCTGGCTTGTGGAGAAAACTTGCCTGCAGTGGTCCAGGGAACAGGCAGGATGCTGGCTACGTGACCTCACAGCCCTGCACTAGGATTTAGGGAACCTGTTTCCTGGCTCTGATCTGCCATCCTCTCTCTTTGTGACCCTGGGGACACCTCTCAGGGCTTCACCACACACAAAAACAGGACAACCTAGACAGCCTAGTCACTCTGGGTCTTGAATTCTAGGACTCAACTTCAGGTCAGCTTTGTTCCATCAGTGGAGAGATCCCAGTGCCCCTCTCTGGCTGAGAGGTGGGGGGATGTGATTTCTGGGCCACAAGACATCCGCCTGCCTGGCACAAGGACAACCAGCAGCCTGTGAGCTTGGGAGGCCCTTGTGAGTTGCTGCTGCTCTGCGTGGAGGCTCCCAAAGCCCCCAGAAATTATGAGAATTAGAGAGGAAGAGATATTTTCAGCAAACATTCTGCCAAGGCAAAGCAGATGGTGGAAAATTTTGCACGCTAAAAACAAAAAAACCCCAGCTTTTATTGTAAAGGAAAGATAAGGCCCAGGGGAATGCAGAGACATCCCCAATTAGCCTTACCCAGCCCACCAGGCTGGCGCGGCTGCAGAGAAGAGTCAAAAAGATGTCCCCACAGGGACAGGTGACGGCTGCGCCACCCGCAAGTGGGGCCAGGCTCGCAGCCCAAAATCCCACCAAGATGCCTCCCACGTCTGGGCCTCTGTTTGGCGGCAGCAGGAGGGAGGTGTGGGGGTGGTGAAGAGGCACTGGCTCTAAGTCAGACAGTGTCCTGGCTCTGCCACTTGCCAGCTGTGTGACTTTGGGCCAGTTCCTTCACCTCTGTGCTTGGCAGGCTCACCTATGAAAGGGGGCAATGATGGATCCTCCCCTGGGTGCTTGTGAGCATTAGCCGAGATAACACAGACAGTGTCTGGCACATGGCAGATGCTTGATAAATGGACTATTTTATTTGGGGGCATCCTGAACTCATGGCCTACACCATCTGGCATGGGGATGGTCTCTGGACCCAGCATGTTTGATGCCCAGGCCAACCTCACAGGGGTGGACTCTCCTTTTCTAGGGGAACTCAGATTTCCAAGTTGTGCTTCATGAGACACTGAAGGCTTCAGAGTCTGTGTGGAGGCTGAGCTGGATTGGAACCCAGGACTATCTGTGGCTGGAGTCTCTACTCTTTCTTTCTCACTCAGGATGCAGGGCATCCCCTGGTCTGGGCTTATCCCAAGGGCTCTGTCCCCCTGAAGGCAGGCCAGTTCATCCTCAGTCCCTTCAACATGCCTTTTCCCATTAGGCAGGAGCTGCCACATGGGTGAGAAAAACACCTAGTTCACTCCCAACATCTAGGGTTGAATACTGGCTCTGCTTTGGACACTTCTGAACAAATACCGTAATCTCTCTGAACCTCAATCTTCTCATCTGTACAATGGAGACAATAACAATACCAGTAAAATAAGATCAAGTAGGACATAATGCACTCCAAGTTTAAAAAGCTATTTGAGGGACCTCCCTGGTGGTCCAGTGGCTAAGACGCCTCACTCCCAGTGCAGGAGGTCTGGCTTCAACCCCTGGTCAGGGAACTAGATCTCATATGCCACAACTGAGAGTTGGCAAGCCGCAGCTAAGACCTGGGGCAGCCAAATAAATAAATACATTGCTGCTGTTCAGTCACTCAGTCATGCCCGACTCTTTGCGACCCCACGGACAGCAGCACGCCAGGCTTCCCTGTCCTTCACTATCTCCCGGCATTTGCTCCAAGATCCCATATGCTGCAACTAATGATTCCAGTCCTGCAATTAAGACTCAGCACAGCCAAATAAAAAAATAAATATTAAAAAAACACTATATGAGCCTATAAATATTTTTCAAAATGAGATTCCAATTCATCCTCTAGGAACCGACCCAAATTGTGCCTGTGTTGGAAAGTTTCTCTCGCCCAAGGATGGAAGACGGCCCCCAACCCTGCTCTCCCTACACCTGCTGGTCCCTCTCACACACTCCCGGCATTGCTGTGTGTTTCCCACAGATGCCTGCCTTGACTTGCCCAGTTCTACCAGAAACCCCTTTATGGCAGGGCCACATCTTAATCGGCGTCTGCCTCCTTCCTCAGCCCCCAGTGCTGGGCCCTGGGCCAAGTGGGCACTCAGTAAATACGTGTTGACTGCTTTCTAAAAAATCCTCCCCAGGAGAGGACATGACACCTCATGGAGATGGCAGGACAGATGGTGGTCAGCAAGGTGGTGGCCAGCCAGCTGGGGCTGGGCATTCAACCAAGCAGGTGCCTCCCCTCCCCAAAGGACACTTGGGTGGGACAAGCCAGGCGACAGGAGATAGTGGCCTCAGCCGCAGCCAGGGATGGACTAATGGAGGGGGGCTGTCGGAGGCTGGTTACCATGGACACGGGATGGGTGGCCTCTGGGGAGGGGAGCATACTATTCATGAAAAACCTTCTCTTCTTCCAAACCTGGGACCCAAGGATAGGTTCTCCCTTTGCGTAGGAAACTTCCCCCAGGGCCCTAGAGAGTAGGGATCTGAAAGGAAGAAAGAAAAATAGCCTCAAGCTCAGGGGGCCTGTCCTCCTAAGGAGGGGCTGAGTGGAGTCAGAGAGCCTCAGAGTCTGCCTCCCTCCTGTCCTGGAGTCTGGAGATCCAGATGACCCTCCTTTGCCAGCTGCCTGATCACCCTGGGCTTCATTTCCTCCCCTCTGAGGTGGGGATAGTTGCAGGACCATCACAGAGGGAGGGTGAGGCTGTGGGACCTCCTTCCTTGGTTCCCCTTCTAGGCTGCCCCTGGGACCTCAGCAGGGACGGCCCAGACCAGGCCAGGAATTGAGAGTGGGGAGTGGAGGGTTTCTCCTGCTTGTTTATTCATTGCCATTGATTTTAATTAACTCTCTCTTTGGGGCTTGCAGAGAGACAGGAGGCACCAGATAATGAAGAAGAATCCTCTGATCGATAGAGATGTGGTCGCCAGCATTGACATCCTATGGTCTTGTCCTGGCTGGAGGCTCTCCAGAGAGAAGAGGGAAATGGACAGATGGAAGATAAGAACAGATTCTGCCAGAGAGAACACAATACCACTACTCTGTAGAGTGGGTGGAGAGTGGTCAGGGAAAGAAGAAATCAGGGAGAGCTTCCTGGAAGAGGTGGAATTTAAAGATGAGCATGATTTTGGCAGAGATGCTGGGACTGGGGTGTGCCGGGCACCCATGACAGAGGACAGGAAAGGCAAAGGCCAGGTGGTGGGCATCTTTGCGGCCAGGACAGGCTCATGAGGAAGGTTCCAGACTCAGGCACTTAGGGGACAAGGGGCTGGTCTGGGTGTGGTCTGCAGTACTTCCTTCTGGCAGGTTATTGCTTCTGATTACGGCAGAGATGCAGCAAAGTGGGTGTGTACCTCCTGCTGGCTCCTCTGCTGGCATATAAAATGTGCCTCATCCACTCCATGACGTCAGTGCTCTCTCTCTGTCCTTTATGTCTCTGTGTGTCTGTGACTTCATCCCTTTGTGCCTCTCTTGCTGATGGTTTAAAAAAAGTCTCTCTCTGCCTTTGCCTCTCTTGTCTTTCCCTGTCTTGTGGGCCTTTGTGTCCCCACTGTTCTAAGTCTCCCTGCGTTGGTCTCTTGGTCCCTCTTCCCATTTTGGTTGGTGCCTCTCACTGTCCCATTACTCCACCTCTCTGTCTGCCTGTCTCTGGGTCTCTGTCGGGCACATCCCCTCAGAGTCTGGCCTCAGGGTGCGTCCCTCAGGTTCCCTAATCCTAGAATCTCAGCCCCTGCGAGGCCCATGGCATCTGATCTCATCCTGGGTGTGGGAAGGGCTATCAGCTTTACCCAGACTCTATATGGACCCCAGGGGCAACTGAGGCAGGGGCAGTCCAGCCCCTTTTTCCTGTATGAAGATCACTGGGCAGACAGACGCTTTTTGCCTCTGCTGCCGAGGCTGGACTAGTGAGTAGAAATCAACCAGCCCCATTCGTGGGACTGGCCTCTACCCTGTGATGGACAGGAGATCCGGGGAGAGGATGGCGGAGCTGAGCACAGCCAGCCCTGTTATCTCCGAGGGCTTTATTGGAGTCAGATGAGGCAGGCAGGCCCAGATTTATTCTCTTCACCCAGGTCCCCAAAGGCCAAGAAAACCAGAGTGAGTAGAATTAAGTTGTAGGTTCACACGGCAAGACAGGTGAGCAGCTGGAGAGGGGAGCGCTGGACTGCACTTGGCAAGAGTTCTGTGGTCATCCAGGGCTTCCCAGGTGGCTCAGTGGCAAAGAATCTGCCTGCCAAGCAGGACACGTGGGTTCGATTTCTGGGCTGGGAAAATCCCCGGAGAAAGAAATGGCAACCCACTCCAGTATTCTTGCCTGGAGAATCCCATGGACAGAGGAGCCTGGCGGGCTACAATCCACGGATTCGCAAGAGTCAGGCATGACTTAGTGACTATTATACAATAGCAGCAGCAGCTGCTGAGGACATCTGCTTAGCTAGAGCCAGGCTGCCTGGGGTAGGGCTGGGCCTTGCTCTCCCAATTCAGCTCAGATGGGGATTGGGGGGTTGGGGGGTGGCAAGGAATCCCAAGGCCTCACCTTGCAGCTGGAGTCATCCAATCAGCTGAGGCTGTCATTGGGTTTGGACAAATTAGAAATGACACCCATGCCCCTGACCTCTGTGGTGTGGCTAATGAGGGCTTCTTGCTCTTGGGAAATCAAGCCCCTAGCCAGTGAGGACACCCAGGACAGGCCAGAGGGCTACAGAGGCCAGGGCGGGCCGCAGCAGTGGGAACAATGGTGGCTCCTGGCTGCTTAGGGCTCCTGCTCTGGGGGTGGCCCCTGCACCGAGCTAGTGCTTGGCTTCACCGAGGACTCTGAAGGTCAAGACAAATTAGTAACACATAGGCTTATCTTTCAAAACTCAGCCATGTAAGATGAGACTTTGGAAAAGGGAAGTTTCCTGAACACCATGGGGATTTCTTATTCTGCCCATGCCAAGGCTACAAGGCAAGTTATCTGACCCCTCCAAGCCTTGGTTTCCTCTTCTGTGAAATGGGACAACAGTAGTGCCTCCAGTACAGGTATTTGGGGGGGTGGGGCGTTGATCACACGAATACACAAAACCCAGCATGGGCTGCAGTCCACAGCAGCTGAGGCCTGAGACCTGCTTCTCTCGCCCATAGGCCTGCGGTGCCCAGGCCCTCATCTGAGCCTGGAGGAACCATGGCCGCCCAGAATGCCAACTGTCCGTGTTTGCCCCAGCAAGGTCCTCAGTGGGCTCAGGAGACTCAGCGCCACTCCCCGCTTCTCCTGCCCCCAATGGCATGGGTGGTATACCTGGCCCTAAACGCCTAGTGGGAGCCCCGCACAGGACTGTCCAGCCAGGCCTTTTTATTTTCTGGACCCAAACCACAGACCTACACCATGAAGACCTGGGTCAATGGGGCCAGGCTGGACATACAACGCCCTTCTCAGATTATTCAAAGGCAGCCTCTCTCTTCTCTCCTCTGTGAACAGCTCTTTCTAGCTTATATCTGTCCACGTATATCTGGTGGTTTTTATTATCTTCATACATGAAAAAACCCCAGGCACTCCCAACTCCCCAGGATGCTAGAACCCATGCGGGGTGTAAAACGAAGGAGACAGGGAAGGTGATGATGAAGCAGGAGAGACAATGCTGGGCACAGGACCGTGCGGGAAGTTCACAGGCACTTAGCGACTGTATACCAGGAGCCCGGTGCACGGGGTGGGGGTGGCCGGGACAGAGGGGGTGCTGGGCGAGTGTGACAGGATTTCACGGGCCGCACACAGCAGGTCTGTGTGTGTGGGCATGATGATGAAGCAGGAGAGACAATGCTGGGCACAGGACCGTGCGGGAAGTTCACAGGCACTTAGCGACTGTATACCAGGAGCCCGGTGCACGGGGTGGGGGTGGCCGGGACAGAGGGGGTGCTGGGCGAGTGTGACAGGATTTCACGGGCCGCACACAGCAGGTCTGTGTGTGTGGGCACGCACGTGTGTGTATGCATGTGTGTGTATGTGAGTCTGTGTGGCCATTGCTGAGATGGGGCTGGTCTTTCTGGTAGAGACAGCTTAAATATATAGTCTGAGAGCTGGTGTACAACCTACCAGAAATCTCTGCACAGAGTCGCATCCCCCTGGATTTAGGACGGTGACATAGGAAAGCTGGAAGAGCACAGACTCTCTGTCCTGGCCCCCTTGCCCCATCCTAAAGCATAAGGAAACCAAGGCCCAGGGAGGAAGAAGGACTTCCAAAAAAGTGAAGTTTTCTGACCCAGGGGTCCTCATTAAGACCCAGGAGCTTGAGACTTCCCTGGTGGCCCAGTGGTTAAGACTCTGTGCTCCCAAAGCAGGGGGCCTGGTTTGGATCCCTGGGTGGGGAACTGGATTCCATGTGCTGGAATGACGATTTCTCACATTGCAAGGAAGATCGGAGATCCCATGTGCCACAACTAAGATGAGATGCAGCCAAAATAAACAACAACACGACCCCTGGGTCTGGAAGATCCCCTGGAGAAGGGCATGGCAACCCACTCCAGTACTCTTGCCTGGAAAATCCCACGGACAGAGGAGCCTGGTGGGCTACAGTCCAAGGGGCTGAAAAGGAGTCAGACATGACTGAGCAGGGAAAACAAAACAAACTGCCTCACCCCTCCCCTCAAAAAAACCACAGGGTTTCTGCAAGGCCTGACCTCTCAAGTTCTTATTGACGAGGCCCTGGGGGCGACGGTGGTGGGTCACCTCCACAGAAAGCACAGAACCACCGTGGGCAGGATGTGCGGAGTCTGATCAGAAGGAGGGACCACAGATATGACCTGGTCAGGCTCCTGCCTTCCTCTGGTCAGGTGAAGGGGCAGTGAGTGAGGCGGGCTGGATGTGAGAACTCTCCACTTCTACGGAGACGTGGGCTCGCTTTTTTTGGCAACAGGTCTAACTTCTATTCTCTCACTTTCACAGGGATGCAGAAACAAGAACAATTTCATTTTCTTCAGATTAGCCCAGCAAGGTCAATCCTCAAAGAGCATGAGAGATGGATTTCCCTGGTGGCACAGTGGATAAGAATCTGCCTGCCAATGCAGGGGACACAGGTTCGATTCCTGGTCCGGGAAGATCCCACATGCTGCAGAGCAACTAAGTCTGTGCACCACAACCACTGAGCCTGTGTTCTAGAGACCGAGAGCCGCAACCTCTAAGCCCATGTGCCACAACTCCCGAAGCCTGCCCACCCGCCTGCCCTGGAACCAGCAAGCCACAATTCCTGAGCCCGCATTCCTAGAGCCTGTACTCTGCAACACGAGGAGCCACCACAATGAGAAGCCCACGTACTGCTTTCTCTAATTAGAAAACCCACATGCAGCAAAGAAGACCCAGTGCAGCAATTAAAAACAAAATAACAGTACCAAATATCTTTAATTAAAAAAAGTATGAGAGACAATAGGGAGGGGTGGAGACTGTGGCAAACCAGAGACTGCAGGGTCTGTGTGAAGGGGGAAACTACAATTTAGCCTGTCCAATTTATCCAGGGAGGTGCAGTATGGCCAGACCTTCTGCTTTTCAAAAAAGAAGCCAGAACCCTATATTCTTTTCATGAGAATTCTCCACCTTTTAAAAAATGTTGTCAATAAATTTAAAGCAGTGAGTCAGGGGGAGTCACTGTTCCACCAGCTTGCGACCTACAATACCAGCAAATGTCCAAGCCTCCTAGGACAGACGGTACCTCGCCTGTAAGTACAGAAGCCCTCCCTCTCTGCTCTGCCTGCTTCTCTGAGCCTCAGCCAGCCTGCCTCCCCAACCCCCCTGCACACAACACGCATTCCCAGCTGCTCTGAAGGCTGCAGGGAGTCCATGCACCATGTCCAGGCTGATGTGACAGAAACAGCAAGTCCTGAATCTGCTGAGGAAACACTGGGGATGATTGAGGGGTGGGGAAGGGCAGCTAAGCGCCCCCAAGGAACTTCCAAAATGCTAATTTCTCAGGAACAGAGAAAGGAGGAAGGCAGCATAGCAACAACTGGCTCTGGGCAGTGAGCAATCCTGTCTGAAAATAAAACAGTTTACAATCCACAACCGTGGCTCATTAAGAATGAATGGATCTACTGGTATAAATAGCATGCTGCGTTAAGAAGTCAGGAAACAGCATATGCGTCTGATGGAAAAACGGCTGCCACGAAACTGTTTATTAGCTCAGCCGGCTACAGCTCTGTGTTAACGAGACAGAGGTCTCAAGTTCAAAGCTGAGTGGCTGCCTCGATCTTGGGCCATAGAGTGTGTCTCCATTCCCCCAGTCCCAGTCACAACATGGGGGCCTAGCTCTGGATACATAGTAACAAGCCTACAGTAGGCTTCTCCTAGTGTCTGAGCTGTAGTATCCCTAGTAAAATATCCAGCCTCTGTTTGAATGCTCCTAGTGACAATGAGCTCACTACCCTGTAAGATACAAAACACCCAGCTTTGTGGTTCAATGGCTATTGAGCAACAGAGACTAACTTCCCCCTGCTCTGTTCCAGCTCTGCTTGTGGGGAAAACAGCCTCAAACTGGGCCTCACTGGCCACACCATCTATAACATCTAACGGCATACAGGCCAGATGTATAAACAGCAGGCTGAGCAGAAGGGAGCTGGGCCAATCACATCCTCCCCGAGTGTGGACAGGGGTCCTGAGATGGGAGCAGAGGCTGAGACTGCAGGGTGTGCAGACTTACAGTCCTGTCCAACTGCTGGGCGAGCAGAGGCTGGGGGATGGAGCTGATCCCAGTGCTCCCTGAGAAGCAGAGGCAGCTGCTACTCTGAGCTCTAGCACCACAGGCCTGGAAAGACCTTCCTGTCCACCCCTGCTTCCAGAAGGCCTTCCTCAGCAGCCTGCCAGCAACCCTGACTTGAGCTGTCCTTTTCCTGTCTCTGTTCTCAGCAGCCCAAAACCTTCGAACCAAGTCCAGGAGCGGAAAGCCAGTGATGTGGCAGGAGCCTGGAGCCCATGTGACCTTAGGCAGATGTCCCCCTCCTCATCCATCACTCAGAGTCAATTTCACGTCCATAACTGCCCCCTAGGCTGTCCGGAGCATCAGAGGAGATAATGGCCGTGAGTCAAGGAGCCCTGGCTGAGGCCAGCACAGCACCCCTGACTTTTCCGGGCAGATAGGAGACGGCGGTGAGAGGGCGAGAAGATTGGCTGAGGGGTCATTCAGGAAGGGTGGCCCCAGGCAAAACATTTGTGGTTGAGCTGAATCAGACCTCTCAACCCAAACAACCCCAAAGCTTGCTTTCACTGGACCGCAAACACAGAACACAGTTTAGAATTCTAAAAAAATTTGTTTAAAATCTAGCAAACCAATGAAGTGATAAGGAAACTCTGATTTTTCTTAAAACTACCCAACTGGAACAAATCTGAAGCTCAATGTACTTTTCCAGAATAGACCTTGAAGGGAACCCATGTGTTATTCTGTTCAATTTCATCCAGAAAGGCTGTGCTCTGCTCAGGGGAATGATGGGGAGGAGGTGGGAAGGCTCTTGCGGAGGGTCCTGGGAGGGATTGTGACCCAGGTCTCAGCAGGAAGGGGAAAGTGAGTTTGCCTCGTGGCTACTGGGAGCTCAGGCACCTGTCGGCTCAGCTGGGGCTTTTCGGGGTTTAGGGAGGCGGGCAGAGTGGAAAGGCCACCCTGATCTGGCATCTGGCCAGGCCATAGGGGAGTGACGAAAGCTTTAGGTGATGGGGCCCTGGCCCCAGGAGAGGCGACACAGCAGAATCTCACTGATCCAGGGGTTGGTGCCCTAGGGCCTCGGCTCTCCAACCCCCATCTTGGAGAAGCACACACATCCAAAAAGACCCTCGGAGCAGGCACTGTGTGGACTGGGGACTTGGCTTCCCTGGTGTCTCAAAGGGTAAAGATTCTGCCTCCAAAGCAAAAGACTTGGGTTCCTGGGTTGGGAAGATCCCCTGGAGGAAGGCATAGCAACCCACTCCAGTATTCTTGCCTGGAGAATCCCATGGACAGAGGAGCCTGGCGGGCTATCGTCCATGGGGTCTCAAAGAGTCAAACATGATTAAGCGATGAACACTTACTTATGTGGGGCTTCAGCTCCATCCCTACCCCATCTCAGGTGATCAGTAACTGCTGGGAAAGGTGGGCAGAGCAACCACAGAGCAGACGCAGGGCAGTGCTGTCTCCTAGTCACACACTGGGGGATGAAGACAATAAGCCCCATCACATTACGTATTCTCAGCACTGGAGGTGAAAGTGAAAGTGAAGTCGTTCAGTCCTGTCCAGCTCTTGAGGCCCCATGAACTGTAGCCTACCAGGCTCCTCCATCCATGGGATTTTTCCAGGCAAGAATACTGGAGTGGGTTGCTATTTCCTTCTCCAGGGGATCTTCCCAACCTAGGGATCGAACCCGGGTCTCCTGCATTGTAGGCAGACGCTTTACCGCCCGAGCCACCAGGCAGTCCTGGAGCACTGGAGGTAGAGACATACAAAATCCTACCTGAGAAAAACTGCCACACTTAATGGCTTTAGCCAGATCAATTCAGCTCTCCATCAATAGGGAATCAGGCTCCTCTAGCACAAGTACCAGCCTACTTCTATTATGATGCAAGGTTGCAGAAGCAAAAAGCTTTTTTACTTTTCTTTATAGTGATGGCTGGAACTGTAGCAACCATCTTGTGGGAAAGAGCACAAGGGAAACAGCAAGAATTACAAAGAAATTTGTCCTGACATAACTGAACTGCTGAATCAAAGCCTCAGCTGCTTCCTCTAAGCTTTCCCGTATACAAGAAAAAAAAAGAAAATACTCCCTTATTTCCCAAATATGCCAGATGAATATCCCCATTCCCAGCAAATATCTTTCCATACATTGCTCCACAGTGAGAATCCAGTTGAATGGAAATAAGCCTTCAAAAGATGTGGCCCAGCTCTAAAGGGATTAAGACCCAAGAGCCCACTGTACCATTTCTACCATTTAGATATTATATTTCACAGAGGAACAAAGGGACCTGGGAGGCACAAAAACTGACTGTATTTTATTGCTGCCATAAACTTGGAGCAATGACCTGCCAAGGGAAAGTAGCGTGGTGCCCACACCCTAGCTGGATTGATCGGGTGGGAGGGTGGAGCCCTGCCCCCAGAGACAGCCAGGTCAGACCCAGGGCCAGTCACAGGGGGAACTCAGGACATACTGTTTCTCATCCCATCCTGGAGAAAGGATGAACGTCCTGCTACGAACAAGCTTGTATGGGGCTTGCCAAGGGGTTCTGCAGGTGAGTCCTTGACCAAAATCAACACCCCGTGTCCAGAGGAGGGAGAGTGTAGCAAACTCAGGGAGTCAGCCCATCTGTCCTGAGGCACCAGTGCCCTACCAGCTCTGAGTTTAACGCAGAGGAAAGAAACACTTCATATCTTTCTCTGACACAGCCTTTGTGTTATTTTTAACATTTAGACCTTTAATCTGTCTGCACTGTGTTTCTGGGTACACACAGAATGGGATGGGAATCTAATTATGCTCACCCTGCTTGTTAAATAAACCAGTTATTTTCCCACTGAAATGAAAAGCTACCCACCTATCTTCAGCTTCCATACATCCTTAGCTCTGTTATTTTTCTATTCTGATCCACTTATCTATATAAAATAGATATTCTATTTATTCTGGTAACAATACCATACTGTTTCTCTTGATTATAGTAACTACCTTTTGGTGATAGTAACTCTTTAAAAAACTGAAGTATAGCTGACTTAACAATGTTTCCGGTGTATAGCAAAGTGCTTATATATACTTTTTCAGATTCTTTTCCATTATAGGTTGTTACAACTGTGCTACACAGTAGGTCCTTGTTTATCTATTTATCTTGAAGGACTGGCCCCAGGTAGCAGACGAACACCAGGGCCAACCCAGCCCTACCTCTTGCTTCCCTCGCAAACCTTGTGACTCTCCAAGGAGCGTGTTTTATTTTCAGTAGCTCCCAGTGTTTGGGGGTGTGCCAAGACTGGTTAGTGCTCCAGTGGAGAGGATTAGTGAGCACCTAGATTCAGGCTGATTGGAAGGCACACCTGCAGGCAGCAGCTTTTAAAGTATGCAAATAAGTCCTGAGGGCCTGCAAGCAAAAGGTCCTGTTGGCCCCCAGAGCCTTGGGGGTGGAGGAGTCGGGGAAGGCACCTGCTGGCTTTAGCCAGGCGGACAGAGCACAGCAAAGTGTCAAGTGGACCAGGGAGATGGCAGTTGGCCGGAAAAGTAAGAGCTAGCAGTGTGTATCTGTTAAACCCAAATCCCCAAATTATCCCTCCCCACTTTTTCCCCTTGGGTGACCATAAGTTTTTTTTTTATGTTTGACTGAGAGTCTAAGTTTGTTTTCTATGCCTGTGAGTCCATTTCCGATTTGTAAATAAGTTTACTTATACCACTTTTAGATTCTACAAGTCCATGGGGTCTCAAAGAGTCAAACATGATTAAGCGATGAACACTTACTTATGTGGGGCTTCAGCTCCATCCCTACCCCATCTCAGGTGATCAGTAACTGCTGGGAAAGGTGGGCAGAGCAACCACAGAGCAGACGCAGGGCAGTGCTGTCTCCTAGTCACACACTGGGGGATGAAGACAATAAGCCCCATCACATTACGTATTCTCAGCACTGGAGGTGAAAGTGAAAGTGAAGTCGTTCAGTCCTGTCCAGCTCTTGAGGCCCCATGAACTGTAGCCTACCAGGCTCCTCCATCCATGGGATTTTTCCAGGCAAGAATACTGGAGTGGGTTGCTATTTCCTTCTCCAGGGGATCTTCCCAACCTAGGGATCGAACCCGGGTCTCCTGCATTGTAGGCAGACGCTTTACCGCCCGAGCCACCAGGCAGTCCTGGAGCACTGGAGGTAGAGACATACAAAATCCTACCTGAGAAAAACTGCCACACTTAATGGCTTTAGCCAGATCAATTCAGCTCTCCATCAATAGGGAATCAGGCTCCTCTAGCACAAGTACCAGCCTACTTCTATTATGATGCAAGGTTGCAGAAGCAAAAAGCTTTTTTACTTTTCTTTATAGTGATGGCTGGAACTGTAGCAACCATCTTGTGGGAAAGAGCACAAGGGAAACAGCAAGAATTACAAAGAAATTTGTCCTGACATAACTGAACTGCTGAATCAAAGCCTCAGCTGCTTCCTCTAAGCTTTCCCGTATACAAGAAAAAAAAAGAAAATACTCCCTTATTTCCCAAATATGCCAGATGAATATCCCCATTCCCAGCAAATATCTTTCCATACATTGCTCCACAGTGAGAATCCAGTTGAATGGAAATAAGCCTTCAAAAGATGTGGCCCAGCTCTAAAGGGATTAAGACCCAAGAGCCCACTGTACCATTTCTACCATTTAGATATTATATTTCACAGAGGAACAAAGGGACCTGGGAGGCACAAAAACTGACTGTATTTTATTGCTGCCATAAACTTGGAGCAATGACCTGCCAAGGGAAAGTAGCGTGGTGCCCACACCCTAGCTG
The DNA here is from genome assembly GCA_006408675.1 of Madoqua kirkii. Classification (NCBI taxonomy): domain Eukaryota; kingdom Metazoa; phylum Chordata; class Mammalia; order Artiodactyla; family Bovidae; genus Madoqua; species Madoqua kirkii. The sequence goes on along the minus strand of SJYC01011638.1, from coordinate 57,734 downwards.
GATTGATCGGGTGGGAGGGTGGAGCCCTGCCCCCAGAGACAGCCAGGTCAGACCCAGGGCCAGTCACAGGGGGAACTCAGGACATACTGTTTCTCATCCCATCCTGGAGAAAGGATGAACGTCCTGCTACGAGCAAGCTTGTATGGGGCTTGCCAAGGGGTTCTGCAGGTGAGTCCTTGACCAAAATCAACACCCCGTGTCCAGAGGAGGGAGAGTGTAGCAAACTCAGGGAGTCAGCCCATCTGTCCTGAGGCACCAGTGCCCTACCAGCTCTGAGTTTAACGCAGAGGAAAGAAACACTTCATATCTTTCTCTGACACAGCCTTGTGTTATTTTTAACATTTAGACCTTTAATCTGTCTGCACTGTGTTTCTGGGTACACACAGAATGGGATGGGAATCTAATTATGCTCGCCCTGCTTGTTAAATAAACCAGTTATTTTCCCACTGAAATGAAAAGCTACCCACCTATCTTCAGCTTCCATACATCCTTAGCTCTGTTATTTTTCTATTCTGATCCACTTATCTATATAAAATAGATATTCTATTTATTCTGGTAACAATACCATACTGTTTCTCTTGATTATAGTAACTACCTTTTGGTGATAGTAACTCTTTAAAAAACTGAAGTATGGCTGACTTAACAATGTTTCCGGTGTATAGCAAAGTGCTTATATATACTTTTTCAGATTCTTTTCCATTATAGGTTGTTACAACTGTGCTACACAGTAGGTCCTTGTTTATCTATTTATCTTGAAGGACTGGCCCCAGGTAGCAGACGAACACCAGGGCCAACCCAGCCCTACCTCTTGCTTCCCTCGCAAACCTTGTGACTCTCCAAGGAGCGTGTTTTATTTTCAGTAGCTCCCAGTGTTTGGGGGTGTGCCAAGACTGGTTAGTGCTCCAGTGGAGAGGATTAGTGAGCACCTAGATTCAGGCTGATTGGAAGGCACACCTGCAGGCAGCAGCTTTTAAAGTATGCAAATAAGTCCTGAGGGCCTACAAGCAAAAGGTCCTGTTGGCCCCCAGAGCCTTGGGGGTGGAGGAGTCGGGGAAGGCACCTGCTGGCTTTAGCCAGGCGGACAGAGCACAGCAAAGTGTCAAGTGGACCAGGGAGATGGCAGTTGGCCGGAAAAGTAAGAGCTAGCAGTGTGTATCTGTTAAACCCAAATCCCCAAATTATCCCTCCCCACTTTTTCCCCTTGGGTGACCATAAGTTTTTTTTTTATGTTTGACTGAGAGTCTAAGTTTGTTTTCTATGCCTGTGAGTCCATTTCCGATTTGTAAATAAGTTTACTTGTACCACTTTTAGATTCTACATATAAGTGAACTTGTAAGATATTTGACTTATTTAGAATGATAATCTCTAAGTCCATCCGTATTGCTGCAAATGTCATTATCTCATTCTTTTTTAAGGTTTAGTAATATTCCACTCTATGGCCTTCGATAAGATTCCGTAATTTTCTCTATGTTTGAGCTATAGTCTTTAAAAATTTGTTTCTTGACACTTTACAATTTTTGTTGCAATTATGAATGGATTTTTCCATTTCTACTTCTAATAAGTATAGTTTATAATTGTTTATTTTTTTTTACAGCAAATAATTTACACCAACAGTTGCACAATAGTTTGGTGTAAATTATCGATTTACCTTCTGTCCTGTCACTTTCCAGTTGTCTTATTAATGCCAGTGGGTTGTTTTTGTAGATTATCTTGGTTTTCTTGTATATAGTTACATCATCTACAAATAAGATAATTTTTTCTCTTTTTTGGCTGCACCCTGTAGCTTGCAGGATCTTAGTTCCCCAACCAGGATCGAACCCATGCCCAGGCAGTGGAACTGAGAAGTCCTAACCACTGGACCACCAGGGAATTCCTGAGAATTTTTTCTTTTCCAATAGTAACAAGTAATTTTATTTTCTTGCCTTATTACTTTAGTTAAACAGTACAAAATACTGTTGAATGATGGTGATGATGGAGATATTTTTGACTTGTTCTTTGATAGAACATGGCTTCAGTGCTTTATCAGTTAATTTGATACTTGGTGCTACATTTCTGCTTTTTGGGAAATTTTTGTCATATTTACGTATATCGTTTTATTCTCACATTATTTAAACTTCCTATTTAGCAATTTTTTTAACCTTAGGGAGAAAGACATTTAAAAATAAGCTACAGCCACAAAACAAAACAAGAAGACATACTTAACTTTACAAAAATGAAAAGAAATTGGTTTTAAATGGTAAAATACAATATATATGGAATCTAGAAAAATGGTACTGATGAACCTATTTGTAGAGGAGCAATAGAAATGCAGACACAGAGAGCAAACTTGTGGACTCAGCAGAGGAAGGAGAGGGGGGGGTGAATTGAGAGAGTAGTATTGAAACATCTGCGTTACCATATACAAAGACAGCCAGCAGGAATTTACTGTACCAGGAAGGGAGCCACCCAGTACCTGTCTCTTATACACATCTAGATGTGTATAAGAGACAGGCCTACTTCTATTATGATGCAAGGTTGCAGAAGCAAAAAGCTTTTTTACTTTTCTTTATAGTGATGGCTGGAACTGTAGCAACCATCTTGTGGGAAAGAGCACAAGGGAAACAGCAAGAATTACAAAGAAATTTGTCCTGACATAACTGAACTGCTGAATCAAAGCCTCAGCTGCTTCCTCTAAGCTTTCCCGTATACAAGAAAAAAAAAGAAAATACTCCCTTATTTCCCAAATATGCCAGATGAATATCCCCATTCCCAGCAAATATCTTTCCATACATTGCTCCACAGTGAGAATCCAGTTGAATGGAAATAAGCCTTCAAAAGATGTGGCCCAGCTCTAAAGGGATTAAGACCCAAGAGCCCACTGTACCATTTCTACCATTTAGATATTATATTTCACAGAGGAACAAAGGGACCTGGGAGGCACAAAAACTGACTGTATTTTATTGCTGCCATAAACTTGGAGCAATGACCTGCCAAGGGAAAGTAGCGTGGTGCCCACACCCTAGCTGGATTGATCGGGTGGGAGGGTGGAGCCCTGCCCCCAGAATTAAAAATAAATTTAAAAGAAAGAATGAAAAAAATGGCAAAATGCTATAAGTAAAGACTAAAGTCAAACAAAATGTAAAGTCAAGGAGAAAAATATTTGCAACTCATTTAATATTCCTAAGGAACATCGATTAATACAAATCCATAAGAGGAAATAAACAACATAATAAAAAATGAGCAATGAGTTTAAATAGCCAATTAAAAAATGGAAGCTTAAATATCAATAAATTATAAAGATATGAAGAGATAGTCAAATGTAGAAATTTTTTAAATGCAATATCATTTTTCACCTAGTGTATTGGTCAAAATGATAAACACCAATAATATTTATGGCAGGCAAGGATTCAGGTATAAATGGGCACAAAAGCACAAAAGGCTGTCATTTTCCGAATATAGTCTGGCAATGTCTACTGAAAATTAAAACACACAATTTGTTTTGGAGTACCTGCCCCATGGAAATAGAAGCATCATATACACATAAGGACGTTTCAGTATCGCTCACAGAGGCAAAACGCCAGAAATCATCTGAATGCCCATCAATAGGTGAACAATTAAATCACAATATATAATATGATAGGATTTTATTCAGCCATTAAAAAGGATACAGTAAAATCTATATCTATTGACCTGGAGGGATGCCCATGATATTCTTTTAAGTGAGAAAAAAACCAGCTTGTAGAGTTATGGGTAAGAGCCTATTTTTGTTGTTAAAAACAAAACAATAAATAACCCTATAGCAAGTATATGCTGGTAGGGACAGGGAGAAAGGGGTTTGGAGATGGCGGCAGGCAGAACAGATTTCAATTTTTCATTGACTTTTGAATTGTTTACACTTGTTAAAAATATATCAGGTCTGCTCATGTATTTAAAAATTAACAAAGAAAATTTGAAGGAGGAAGAAAAGGAAGCTGCCTCAGAAACATCAATACATTTCACTTGATTGCTCTGTGGACTGCAAAGTTCAGGCTTGTCTGTCGATTCCCCTTTCTCCTCCAAGAGAAGTGCACTGGGGCGGGGCAGACATAAGTGCAGCAGCCCCAAAGCAGAGAGACAGACAGACAGACAGGAGAAAGGGTTAGGGAGGGAGGGTCAGAGCGAGGGAGCTGGTGTCATCCCCACATCAGGGAGCAGGGACCGTGGGGTGGGAGGGGATGCTGCCCTTGGGGACCCCAGAGACAAGAGCCCTGGAAGAGGGCTGCCCCAGGGGGGCAAGGTGGTTTTCACTGTCTCCAAGTGTCTCCAAAGAATTGATGCTTTCAAACTGTGGTGCTGGAGAAGACTCTTTAGAGTCCCTTAGAGAGCAAGGAGATCAAGCCAGTCAATCCTAAAGGAAAGCAACCCTGAATATTCATTAGAAGGACTGATGCTGAAGCTCCAATACTTTGGCCACCTGATGTGAAGAGCCAAAGACCCTGATGCTGGGAAAGTCTGAGGGCAAAAGGAGAAGGGACTGACAGAGGATGAGACGGTTGGATGGCATTATGGACTCAATGGACATGAATCTAAGCACGCTCTGGGAGATGGTGAAGGACAAGAAAGCCGGGGTGCTATGAAGGCCAGGCTTAGCAGACAGGCTCCAATCTGGACCACAGACTGCAGCTCTGGCCCCAGCCCGCAGCCTGGCACCCAGCACCACTAACGATGGGGCTGCAGGTGGCCACTTTCCTATACCGTTATGGTCTGGAGCCTGGGGGGTTTCTTACCTGGTCTGCAGAGGGAGACCAAGTTCATACTGGAGTAGAGGGGTGACCTCCACACTGCCTGGCCTGGCTTTGCTGCAAACTCAGTTAATAAGGGATGCCAGATACAAGTGTGTGGGCCGCTGGCCTCCTCGCCCACATAATTAAAAGGCCATCTGTGTGTCTGTGTGGCTGAGGAGAAGACAAGAGAAGGTCTTGCCCTTCCCCAGGGATGTGTGTGTTTGTGTGTAGGTGCACAAGTGCACGTATGTGCCACACCAGGGCTGGAGCAGAAAGGGCAGAGTCCCCTTTGGAGTAAGGTCTCAAGGCCTCTCCTCCTCAATTTATGGGAAGCAGCATTCCAGGCCTGTGCTCTCCACAGGCATGTCTCTTTCCTTGGTCACACAGACACACCTGCCTAGACTGGGGCAGAAGAAAGCCCCAGGGCTGAGGGCGGAAAAGGGACTCCTCTCTGGCTGCCTACTGCCCCCTGCCTGCCCAGGCCCCCCCTGCACTCGCCATGGTCCCCATCAGGACTCAGATGTGGCGGCAATGGGCAGCGATGGCAGGGAAGGTCAACTCATGGGAATTAAAAATGCAAACAGTCCGGGAGAATTAGCCAGGAGGGTGCGCTGCTAAAAACCAAGTGATGCTGATAAAAAAATGTCTGGAGAACAGAGACTGAGCTTTAATGCTGATTATGTCTGGAAGGGCTGACCTCCAGGGGATTTTTACCTTGTAAATTACACCATTTGACAACTCTCAAAATTGTATAATAAACATGCCTTACTTTTGTAACAAGACAATCAAAGTCCAAACGATATGAAGACAAATGCCACGTCATAATCCAAAGACAGAGATGTTCGAGAGACGTTCAAAAGCCACTGCCAGGCCCACTAACTTGGGTCCATCGCCCCCCAGGGTCAGGATAAGCCCTCATCCCTCTGGCCACCGTGTCTCCTGTAGGACCTCAGACCGTGAGTCTTGGGCTAGAACTTGAGCACTTCTAGGCACAAGGAGCCAGAGCCCCAAGGGCAGGACCTCCCCTTTCTTCCCAACTTTGCCACACCCAACTGAGTCAATCCCTCCCCTTCTCTGGGCCTCAGGCTATTCATCTATAAAACAGGGCTACAAAATAGCTGCCTTGTCCTCTTCTGGAGTCTTTGTGAGACCAAGAGCTTTGAAAATAAAATTGCAAACACTAAAACATCATGCCAGCAGTGGAGAGCCATCCACCATGCCTGGCACTGCTATCAAGACCCGCGATGGTGGCCCATCCCCCTTCTGATGGTGGCCACTTAGGGCACACCGCATCAGCTGGCCACCACAAACACCAAGGGGCCCTGGCCCACTATCTCTCTGCGTTTCAGGACCAGGGAAGCCAGGCGCGCCTTTCTCTGACACATAAGACAAGTGATGAGAAGAGATGGTACGCATCTGCCTTAGAAAGATACATTTTCATCCTTTGCAAGAAACCTCAACTGACATCACATTTCTTCGCACATCCACAAGCACTGTTCACAGCCGCCCTGCCCCCAAATTCGCTCTTGGCTGTGACACGGCCCACAGGGGCCCCTCCCACTGGAAATAACCACCCTGCTGAGCTGCCCACATGGTGCAGATAGAGCTGAGGGCTCAGAGAGGGACACAGACCAGTGTGAACTGCATGGGGGTGTGGCGGGCATTGAGGCTGGTTGATGAGCCGAATGTTGGCTGCTGTCCCGGGAGAGGGGGCGATGGGGACCTTACCTCTCCCTCGGGCCCAGGTATAGATGCGGCTGGTCTCAGTGCTTCTGGGCTCTTGCTCTGCTGGCTCCACAGGCAACGGTCGGAAGGAGGGGTGATCGGCCTGGCCGGGGGTCTTCAGGGGCAGGATGAACTTGGGGATCCCTTTGTAGAACCAGGCCCCCGACCTCTTCCAGACCTGGTTGGGGAAGACATCGGCTCAGAGCACAGGATACAGAGCACCCTTCCCTGTGCCATGTGCCCGAGCCCACCCCCGAGCCAGCCCTCCCTCCCAGACGGTGCTCAAGAAGCCATTGCCTCCCTCCTGCCGGCTCCTTCCCCTTGAGATTCTGGGCAGAGACACAAGAGGTGGGAGGAAGAGCCGGGCTGGCCACAGCCTGGTCTCGGCTATGGTTTTGGAGAGCTTCTTGGGAGGCGGTCATCCCTGTACAGGGCACAGAAGGGCTGGAGCTCAGAGCGAGCCACAGATTAGAATTCAGAGCAGAGACTGCAGTGAGATCCCAGAACCCTTAACGTCTGCTTCAGAAAACGTCAGGTGCTCCATAATCTCTTTCCTGATGAAGGAAGTGCCTTCAGGGTATTTGTGAGAAGAGTAGGAGCGTGTGAAGGAAGGCCATGACCTTTTCCAAGAAGAAGAGCCTTGGAGGGGTCAGAGCAGCCGTGCTGGGTTTGAATCCTGGATTTGTCGCCCCGAAGCCCGGAGATCTGGACGCATTGACCCCCCCCTCCCCCAGTTTCATCTTCAGTAGGTGGGAGGCAGGAGCAGCACCGGCTCCCAGAGTGGCCAAGAGGGTCAGGCTCATGTGTGAACGTAAATCCCCACAACCCAGGGCCGGGCACAGAGCAGCCACTTGATAGACATGGTGTCCACAACCCTCACGGTCACCCTCCTCCTCTCATCTGACGAACGTGCAACCAGGGGATCAAGAGGGACAATTTCACATCAGAAGACCAGGACTTCCCTGGTGGCCCAGTGGTTAAGAATCTGCCTGCCAATGCAGGGGACATGGGTTTGATCCCTGATCCAGTAAGATCCCACATGCCGTGGGACAACTAAGCCCACTCGCCGTAACTGCTGAGCCCGCGTACCTAGAGGCTGTGCTCTACAACAAGAGAAGCCCCCGCAAGGAGAAGCCCGAGCTGGAACTAGGGAGGAGCCCCCGCACGCCATAACTAGAGGAAGCCCGTTCACAGCATTGTTAACCAGGAGCAGTCAAAAATAAATAGTGATACTTAAAAAAAAATCAGAAGACCAGAGTCCGCCCTCATTCTCTGGAGGACAGCGTTTCCCACTCCCTGACCCTCTGCACCACCCTGCTTCTGTGGGGTGTTAGCAGGGGCTGGGCACCCCCCCCCCAAAAAAGAACAAAATAAAGAGTAGTCCCTGATCACGTACCACATACTGTACAGTGGGAAGCACTCAATTAAACCAAGCTGTTACTGCAGGACTTCTCAGAGCCTTTAACACACAAAATGTGCACAATGATCTCACAACAGGGCAAAAGGAGATGCAGTGCTTCCCAGGTGGAACCTACCCGGCAAGTTTTCCTACAGAAACTCGATCCTGGTGGCGGGTCTCCAAAACCTTACCTGTCGCACTTCATGGTACAGCACTTCCTGTTCACTCGTGGATTGATGTGCGCCTATTTTCCCAAGTAGATGGCAGTCACCTCCTTATGCTCCAGAGTGACAGACACAGGACCACGGAGCCCAAACCCTGTCCCAGGCACACCTTACCTGTCGCACTTCATGGTACAGCACTTCCTGTTCACTCGTGGATTGATGTGCGCCTATTTTCCCAAGTAGGTGGCAGTCACCTCCTTATGCTCCAGAGTGACAGACACAGGACCACGGAGCCCAAACCCTGTCCCAGGCACGAGTCACTCAGCCCTCCCTTCCAGCTTCCCTGTGCAGAAGGGCCTGTTTTAGGGTGTGGCTCTTGAATAATGTAATAATGTTCTGTTCTGTTCCCTAGTGGCTCAGCTGGTAAAGAACACGCCTGTAATGCAGGAGACTGGGGTTCAGTCTCTGGGTCAGCAAGATCCCTAGGAGGAAGAAATGGCAACCCACTCCAGTAATTTTGTCTAAAAAATCCCATGGACGGAGGAGCCTGGTGGGCTACAGTCCAGGGGGTCACAGAGAGTCAGAGTAACTGAGTGACTAACACTACACTTAAATAACACAGAACCCATCTAGTGGGATGAATGCTTCATGGAGCCACCTTAGAAAGCTCTTTCTGATCCTCTCGCAGCCCTCCTACAATATGTATTTATTTCTTTGAATTGGTAATGTATGCACAAGATCTAAAATTCACAAAGTGTGAAATCAAAATGTCTCCTCCCCCATTCCCAGAGGCATCCAGTGATACCTGTTCCTTGAGGACATTCTATTATTGTCCCCATTTTCCAGATGAGAAAACTGAGGTTTGGACAAGTTAAGCAACTTGCCCAACGCCTGTTCACCACTCTGTTGGCCTCTACTTCACACCAGAGGTCCTAGAGTCTCATCTCAACAGTCTAAAGATGTGCAGTAGGGGCTCTTCAAATTGTGGTTGTGAGTGATAAATACTCAGTAGGTCACTCATCAGTGTCATGGACACCAAGGGTCTGGATGCTTAGAGGGTGGGGAAGTGCCAAAGAGATAAAACACGAGCAGTCACTGTCAAGGCCACCCTGTTCCTGCAGAGCTGCTGCGTGGCTCCTGAGACCAGGTGCCCAAGCCCAAAAGGCCATGGGGAAGCTGGCCAGAGGGAAGCTCCCTCTGCTAAGCAGAGGCCTGGGCATCCAACAGTGCTGGTGTTGCCTGCCCTCCCCTGGCACCCAACCTACTGCCTCCACATGTGTGAGCCTCAGGGAGACCAAGTGAGGCAAACCCTCTGTGACTGGTGGGGTCTGGGCAGGCTTAGGACCTGTATTGCCACCTCCCTAAACAGCCATGGTTGCTGCTTTGCCTTTTTTAATTTATATCATTCCTGAGAAATACATACTGAGCATGCAAAATTAGGGTTTTCCCTCATAGCTCAATTGGTAAAGAATCCTCCTGCAATGCAGGAGACCCTGGTTTGATTCCTGGGTCAGAAATATCTGCTGCAGAAAGGATAGACTACCCACCCTAGTATTCTTGGGCTTCCCTTGTGGCTCAGCTGGTAAAGAATCCACCTGCAATGTGGGAGACCTGGCTTCGATCCGTGAATTGGGAAGGTCCTCTGGAGAAGGGAAAGGCTACCCACTCCAGGATTCTGGCCTGGAGAATTCCATGGACTTCATAGTTCATGGGGGTTGCAGAGTCAGACACGACTACGCGACTTTTACTCACTCACTCCCTGGTAGCTCAGCTGGTAAAGAGTCTGCCTTCAATGAGGGAGACCTGGGTTCTATCCCTGGTTTGGGAAGATCCCCTGGAAAAGGGCATGGCAACCCACTCCAGTATTCTTGCCCAGAGAATCCCCATGGACAGAGGAACCTGGCAGGCTACAGTCCATGGGGTTGCAGAGAGTCGGGCATGACTTATCAACTAAACACAGCACAGCATGTGCAAAATTAGGACAATAACAAGAGAATATAATGAAGACAGCCACGCAGACAGAGCCCTGCTCAGCACCAGGCTGTGGATTCTCTTACACCCTTCCCTGGGCATATACCCAATTCAGTCTCCTCCCCCTTCCTTCCTTCCTTTTCTGGGAGAATAAATCATGTAGACACTATTCTATGAGACTTAACTATATATCATAGCAGTTGTTCTGTGTTAATAAAGACTGTAATGGTCTCTATATCAAACTATGGGTTGGATTTATTAAACTTAATTAATTCACCCTCCGCCCCACCATTGGATGAATGTTTAAATTGTTTCCTATTTTTCATGCTTCTGAACAGCACTGCAACCAACACCCTGACACACCCACCAAGAGACAGGCTTCCTCAGGTGTGAGGAAGTATTCCCAGGAGATGAACTGCTGGGTCAGAGGATGTATGCTCATTAAGATGACACATATTGTCAGCCTGCTCTCCAGGAAGAAAAGTCAGTTCCCCAGTGGGGCAGGACCCCACACTGTGCTGTAAATTTACCCTTTAAACCATTTCTAAGTATACAGTTCCATAAGTCAAGGACATTCACACTGTTGGGTAGTCCATCTCCAAAACTCTTTCTATCTTGTAAAACTAAAACTTTACCCATGAAACACGTCCCCATTCCCTTCTCCCTCTGGACCTGATGACCACTGTTCTGTTTTCTAGGAATTAAGTGGAATCATACAGTATTTGTCTTTTTGAAGTACATACAGTATCTGGCTTATTTCACTGAGCGTAATGCCCTTAGGGCTCATCAGTATGGGACTTCCTTCCTTTTTGAGGCTGAATAATATTGTTTTATGGACATATCACATTTTCTTTATCCACTCATCCATCATTGGATACTGGGTTGCTTCCACCTTTTGGCAAGTCCCTTACTTATTTATTTAACATTTTGTCTATGCCATGAGGCATGTGGGAATCTTAGTTTGATCCCCGATCAGGGACCAAAGCTGTGTCCCCTGCACTGGAAGCATAGAGTCTTGGACAGCCAGGTGAGTCCCTTGGCTGGTCCTTTATTTTTATCTGTCTCTCCCTCAAAAGTCTCTCACTCAGTGGGAAGGCCCAGGGCAACTCTGCTCACTGTTGATCTTCAAGCTCCTAGAACACATCTGACACACAGTAGGTGCTCCATTAACCCTGGCTGAACAACTGAATTAGCAGGCAATGGTTGCTTGCTGGAGCTTGTTCGAATCCAGAGGTCTGGCGCCTTCCTGGGAAAGTGGCCTGAGGGTTGCATCCAAGTTCTTGTAATTAATCAAGTGGATTTGTCACTTCATATTTAAGAGGAATAAACAGGGAGTGCCTAGCAGGATGTGCCGGTGCGCCTTCCTGACTCGTGACCTCCAGGGCACAAGGCAGCCACATGCTCCCAGTCTTTCCTCAAGTACCAGGGAGACCCACAGCCCCAGCTGCCCCTGCCTGCCCGGCACATCACAGCCAGCGGGCCCCACACCATCAGCCTCACTTCCTGTTACAATGATCCACCCTATCACCCACTTAAAAAACATTCTGCAGTCAAATTCTTTTGGAAAACAGGATAAAGAGCATAGGATCCAAATTATTAGATTGAATTGCATGGAACTGTTGCTATTCAACTTATTTTTTTGTTTTCAACTATTTTTGACCTATAAAAACCCTTGCCAGTTTCATACAATTCACCCCAATACTTATGTTCAGCAGGGGCCATGGCCCTACCGGTGTGCCAGGCCTGCAGTGCCTCCCTGGGGTCTAGTGGGCAAGTGAGTGCAGTTCACTGGGCTTCAGTCTGTTTGCTTATGCTGCAGTCCCAGTGGAAGGCTGGATACTACTGAGATGGGCAGAGATCAGACAGACTGGCTGAGGATCCTGGACGAGCTAGAGGAGCAGCACTTTCTGATAACTCCAGGTGGGAGGCGGGGTGGGGGGAGGTATAGGGTGGGTGAGGTTAGGTGAGAGCGCTCAGGCACGTCACCTGGTTTGCAAGGCACACGATGTACAGGTGCACTCAAGACACCATCCGGGTTTTGGAAAATGCCTTCTGCGTGGGAGAGCTGGACTGGTAAGGGGTGGATCAGCCGTCTCCCCTCCCCCCACACCAGCCCATGCCTGTCCTCACACTTTCTCTTTCCTCACTGGCCCGCCCACCACCCTCTCCCGAAAAACAAACCGCTGTAGCTTTTCATCACGTGATTTCTGCTCTGTGCATCCAAGCCCATCACCCACAGTCAAGCATCGACACTTGACCCCCTCCCCAAGAACAGTGCTGGGAAGAGTGCTCCATGGAAATTAACCCCCAACCACCAGGTCTCGGGCTACAGATGGGGCAACCTTCGCTTTCTAGAGAAGCCATGAGATTCTGCAGAGCCCTGCTCTGTTCCTCACGTGTGGTTCACTGTGATAAAGGCAGCAAAACACCCAGCCTTGGAAACGCCATTTAATGAGGAAAGACCCACACAGCCCCCATGGCACTTGCAGGAGCTGGGGGGTAGGGGGTGGGGGTTGGGTGGCCTCAGCCTTAAATCCTCCCTCGCACTGCTTAGCGCTCTGAGCTCTTGTTCGAGGCGTTCATTTTGATTTCAGCTCACGGCCAAGCTGACTGCAGATACTGGTGGATATTAGCCAAGCTGTTCCCAGGGAATTTTAATTACCATGATAACAATCGCTCATCATCGGCATTTCCTAAAGGGCTCTGGCTGGAGAAGGTGGTAATTGACAGACCCCGTTGGACAGGAGGGCAGGCTGAGGGGAAAGGCCTGGGGGAAGATGAGAGGGCGGGGCAGCCTACAACCTCTGGCCCTGTCCACTGCTCTGCCGTCCCTGTGTTACCGCCTCTCCCCGCCTCCCACGCAACTCAAGAGTGTGCCTGTGTAAGTCAGGTGAGGTGTCCATGCTCTCTGCCCGTCACCCCATGGATCGTCCGTGGCCTTTGACATGACGTTCCTTCCACCTGGAGTGCCCTTCATCCTCGGCTCTAAGAGGCGGGGATGCTTCGCCACGGGAGCCTTCTGGGACATTCTGTGCAGAATCAGGGCGCCTCTGCTGCCATAGCCCCTCATCCAGCTCAGGAGCTCGGGCTCTTCTAGAGCGGGCTGTGTTGGAACCATCACATCCCCCCAACCCATTCCCTGGACCCAGCAGGAAGCCTGTGCTGACTGAGGGACTGAATGAACAAACCAAGAAGGCAAAGCAAAGGAACTGTCCCCAGGGAACAGAGCGTGGGACTCTGCCTTCAGGGAGACCATGTTCTGTTGCTTAACAAGCTCCAGTCTTGAAAAGCCATGTGAAATGGCCCATTATTGGGTGGCTCTCAAAGGGTCAACCCACCCTGGCAGGGAGACAGCACAGCCCTCCCTACCCTACTACCTGAACAAAAACATACACGCACACACGCATGTTTGCACACACATACACATTCTCCCTACCCTATTGCCTAAACACACACACGCACAGACACGCAGCACTGACTTCTCAGGAGCTCTAAAAGGCAACCTAGACTCTACAGCAAGGCCAGTAAGACCCCAGACCTCAGTGCCCCCTTCACCCCCAGCCTAGTTTCCAGCCTCCTCTCTCCCCCACAGCGGGGGTCAGCCGACACAGCCATGTCCACTCCTGGACCACACTAAGCTGTCTCATGCTTCCAGACCTTTTTACAAGCAGATCCTTCCTCCTTCCCTGGGCTGGGATAATGAAATCCAGCCTTTAGGAAATTGCTTTTATTCAGAAGCTTCCACAGCACTGTGCAGGTCTCTCACCGCAGTGCTCACATACTGTTGGGAATGCCTATTTTCCTGTTTCTTTCACCAGATTGAAAATGCCCTGCCGGCAGGGGCCCCCCAGGTCAGCCAGCACCTGCTGTCACACGCAAGATGCCTAACAGATACACATCAGCTGAGACTCCTGAACGCGTGTCCAAATGTCAAGGCTTTAAGTAACTCAGGTTACTTATGAGACCCATGGAATCTTAGACAGTGCTATGGGCTGAACTGTGCCCTATCCCATGTTGAAGCTGTAACCTCCAAAGTGATGATATTTAAAGATGAGGACCTTTGGGAGGTAATTGGGTTCAGATGAGGTCATAAAGGTGGGGTTCTCATGATGGAATTTTTTTTAACTTTTTATTTTATATTGAAAGTGAAAGTTGCTCAGTCGTGTCTGACTCTTTGCAACCCCATGGACTATGCAGTCCATGGCATTCTCTAGGCCAGAATACTAGAGTGGGTAGCCTTTCCCTTTTCCAGGGGATCTTCCCAACCCAAGGATCGAACCCAGGTCTCCCGTATAGCAGGTGGATTCATTACCAGCTGAGCCACAAGGGAAGCTCAAGAATACTGGAGTGGTTATCCCTTCTCCAGCGGATCTTCCTGACCCAGGAATCGAACTGGGGTACTTCGGGATGGGCTCCAGCAAAACACAAGGGAAAAACAAGAAAGAGGAAGATAAAATCCTGGAACAGTGTCTTCAACTTAGGAAGTGAGTCAAAGGGAAATGCCCTGAAGATGGCTCTCAGTAAGTAGCATAGGCTGGAGCTGGAAAAGGGTCTGGCGGGGTTTCTGACAGGAAAAGGGAAGGTAAAGTCAAGAAGCTGCACAAAAAGACACAGAGTTTCATTATTCTTTCATCAGTGAGAAAAAAGGTTAATAAAAAAAAAAACTCCAGGAAAAACTAAAAATCATACCAGAAAGTCATGGTCCAAATATTTGGTAACTCAAAATATGACATGGTGTTAAGACATGAAGAGTTAAAAACAAGTCATTTTATCATGGTACTAGGAACATTTTCCTTTGGATGGTCCCGGTATCATAAATTATCAAAACGTGGGGACTTCCCTGATAGTCCAGACTCCGTGATCCCATACAGAAGGCACTGGTTCGATTCCCTGGTTGGGGAAGATCCCACAAGCTGTGCGGCTTGGCCAAAAGAAAAATAAATAAACAAAAGGAGAATGTTAAAAAAAAAATTAAAGAACAACAACAGTGTTTTGTTTAAAAAGTCAGGGCAGGAGCCAGCGCGTGAACTAGTGCAAGTGGTCTGTATGTGATGGGCTGGGTGAGGGAGGTGACTATCTGGCCCCTGCCTTTCTCCAGCATAAGCCCATCAGCACAACTGGATTTTTAAAAAAGCACAGGCAGGTATTACTTTGATTTAAATGGAAGTGTAACAGATTGGTAATTGGATGTCAATGTTATTAAATCCTTGGGCTGCTTGGCAGGTGGACACATGGGGAGTCAGAACACTCTATGGCTGGCATATTGAATCTGGATGTGCTTCAGGGAGAAAAGCTGATAGAAAAGGAAAGCAGTAATTAAAATTTTTGTAGCAGAGCAAGATGGGAAGGCTTTTCAAGTTTTGGTTAGTTTGAAAATACCAGTATGAGTTCTCAACACTGACCTTTCTACCCCTGCAGAAAGACAAGCTTCCTCTCCAACGTCATTGCCCCCACCTCACCTCCAGGAGTCAGAATTCTGACAATGAGAAAACCCTGGGGAGCGTTTTAAAAGGAACCAGGGCTTCCCTGATAGCCTCAGTTGGTAAAGAATCTGCCTGCAATGCAGGAGATGTGGTTCAGTTCCTGAATCAGGAAGATCTGCTGGAGAAGGGATAGGCTACCCACTCCAGTATTCTTGGGCTTCCCTTGTGGCTCAGTTGGTATAGAATCTGCCTGCAATGTGGGAGACCTGGGTTCGATCCCTGGGTTGGGAAGATTCCCTAGAGAAGGGAAAGGCTACTCACTCCAGTATTCTGGCCTAGAGAA
The DNA here is from genome assembly GCA_006408675.1 of Madoqua kirkii. NCBI lineage: Eukaryota > Metazoa > Chordata > Mammalia > Artiodactyla > Bovidae > Madoqua > Madoqua kirkii. The sequence continues at coordinate 41,967 of SJYC01011638.1, read as the reverse complement.
TCGGTCGCAAAGAGTTGGACACGACTGAGTGACTTTCACTTCACTTCAGGGCTTCCCAGCATAAAGGCAGGGAGAACTGGATCCCTTAGAAAACAGGAAGGGCCTGGGGCACCTTGCTATTAGTTGGAAGAGACGCTGCTCTCAAGACTGCTGGGCAGCGCCCTCTGACAGGTTTCAGTGGTGACAAGCTGATTCTGGAAAGCCGTGGTGACTGCTGAGGGCCACAGGCTGATATAGAGCAAGGCACACGAGATGTGCTAAGGGAATGTGCGCATGTGATTTCAGTATTATTTTATGCCAGAAACGCCATCTGCCCAGTCAACCCAGGTTAAGACTACCCAAGTTTACAGCTAGCTTTGTTGTTTAGTTGTTAAGTTGTATCTGACTCTTTCCGACCCTGTGGACTGTAGCCCGCCAGGCTCCTCTGTCCATGGGATTCTCCAGGCAAGAATACTGGAGTGGGTTGCCATTTGCTTCTCCAGGGGATCTTCCTGACCCAGGGATTGAACCCATGTCTCCTGTGACTCCGGCACTGGCAGGTGGACACTTTACCACTGAGCCACTTGGGAAGCCCAAACAATTGCCTTTACTGCTACCCTATTCAAGCGGGATGGTGACTTGGCATTTATATGTCATGAGTGGACTGTAGCATGGATGTGACTGTGTAGGTTTATTTAGGAGTAGGATCAGGTTGCAAGCCCATGTTACACGTGTATGACCAGAGGCAGCCCATGGAAACGGCATCACTGCTATTCTGTGTGCCAAGGATGATGTCTCCTCCCGCCTCTATAATCAGAAAAGGGCTATGCTTCTCATCCCCCAAAGGTGCGTGAATCCTATCGGCAAAAATCGAAAACAGAGATGCATCCAATCTGCCTAAAAAAATGGCTCAAAAGTCTTGTTCGTTTGACCAACAGGTGAATTAAAATAAGCTCCAGGGACTTTGGGGAGAAGGCAATGGCACCCCATTCCAGTACTCTTGCCTGGAAAATCCTGTAGACAGAGGAGCCTGGTAGGCTGCAGTCCGTGGGGTCTCTGAGGGTTGGACACGACTGAGCGACTTCGCTTTCACCTTTCACTTTCATGCACTGGAGAGAGAAATGGCAACCCACTCCAGTGTTCTTGCCTGGAGAATCCCAGGGATGGGGGAGCCTGGTGGGCTGCCGTCTATGGGGTCGCACAGAGTAGGACACGACTGAGGTGGCTTAGCAGTCAGGGACTTTGCTGGTGGTCCAGTGGCTAAGACTCTGCACTCCCAATGCAGGGCCCTGCGTTGGATGCCTGGTCAGGGAACTAGATCCCACGCGCCACAACTAAGACCCAGTGTAGCCAAGTGAAGTGCTAACAACTGAGGTGTAGGGGAAAGTTAAGAGAGGCCTCTCCCAGAAGTATTTGCATATTTGCAATTTAAAGATTAACGCCTGAAAACATATCAGGGGTGTGTGTGTGTGATCCCTGGGTTGGGAAGATTCCCTAGAGAAGGGAAAGGCTACTCACTCCAGTATTCTGGCCTAGAGAATCGGTCGCAAAGAGTTGGACACGACTGAGTGACTTTCACTTCACTTCAGGGCTTCCCAGCATAAAGGCAGGGAGAACTGGATCCCTTAGAAAACAGGAAGGGCCTGGGGCACCTTGCTATTAGTTGGAAGAGACGCTGCTCTCAAGACTGCTGGGCAGCGCCCTCTGACAGGTTTCAGTGGTGACAAGCTGATTCTGGAAAGCCGTGGTGACTGCTGAGGGCCACAGGCTGATATAGAGCAAGGCACACGAGATGTGCTAAGGGAATGTGCGCATGTGATTTCAGTATTATTTTATGCCAGAAACGCCATCTGCCCAGTCAACCCAGGTTAAGACTACCCAAGTTTACAGCTAGCTTTGTTGTTTAGTTGTTAAGTTGTATCTGACTCTTTCCGACCCTGTGGACTGTAGCCCGCCAGGCTCCTCTGTCCATGGGATTCTCCAGGCAAGAATACTGGAGTGGGTTGCCATTTGCTTCTCCAGGGGATCTTCCTGACCCAGGGATTGAACCCATGTCTCCTGTGACTCCGGCACTGGCAGGTGGACACTTTACCACTGAGCCACTTGGGAAGCCCAAACAATTGCCTTTACTGCTACCCTATTCAAGCGGGATGGTGACTTGGCATTTATATGTCATGAGTGGACTGTAGCATGGATGTGACTGTGTAGGTTTATTTAGGAGTAGGATCAGGTTGCAAGCCCATGTTACACGTGTATGACCAGAGGCAGCCCATGGAAACGGCATCACTGCTATTCTGTGTGCCAAGGATGATGTCTCCTCCCGCCTCTATAATCAGAAAAGGGCTATGCTTCTCATCCCCCAAAGGTGCGTGAATCCTATCGGCAAAAATCGAAAACAGAGATGCATCCAATCTGCCTAAAAAAATGGCTCAAAAGTCTTGTTCGTTTGACCAACAGGTGAATTAAAATAAGCTCCAGGGACTTTGGGGAGAAGGCAATGGCACCCCATTCCAGTACTCTTGCCTGGAAAATCCTGTAGACGGAGGAGCCTGGTAGGCTGCAGTCCGTGGGGTCTCTGAGGGTTGGACACGACTGAGCGACTTCGCTTTCACCTTTCACTTTCATGCACTGGAGAAGGAAATGGCAACCCACTCCAGTGTTCTTGCCTGGAGAATCCCAGGGATGGGGGAGCCTGGTGGGCTGCCGTCTATGGGGTCGCACAGAGTAGGACACGACTGAGGTGGCTTAGCAGTCAGGGACTTTGCTGGTGGTCCAGTGGCTAAGACTCTGCACTCCCAATGCAGGGCCCTGCGTTGGATGCCTGGTCAGGGAACTAGATCCCACGCGCCACAACTAAGACCCAGTGTAGCCAAGTGAAGTGCTAACAACTGAGGTGTAGGGGAAAGTTAAGAGAGGCCTCTCCCAGAAGTATTTGCATATTTGCAATTTAAAGATTAACGCCTGAAAACATATCAGGGGTGTGTGTGTGTGTGTGTGCGCGCGGCGTGCATATATGTGTGTGCTGGTGAGCCAGTGACAAAGTCCCCACCACCTCTCCCCCCTACCCTAGGCCCCCAGTCAGAGTGAACAAGCTCCTCCTGCCAGGAAAGTACAACCCCACCTTCCTGAGTATTGTTAGTTACCTTTCAGGCTCTGCCTATGGGGCCAGGCCTGCACCTTACCCGGACAAATTAAGCTCCAGCAAAGCCAGAGAGCACACACCTGCCCCTCTTCTACCTCCCCACCCACATGAGCAGCTCCTCGCTCAGCCCTGGAGTGGGAGCCCTCCTCAGGGCCTGAGCAAATTTCCCCTTCATTTCAAGTGGGTTTTTGAGCAACCAGGTCAGCCTGGGTGGCAGGCAATTGCTAGCCTAGCGGAAAAGAAAAAAAAAATGCAGCAAGAAGACATATTCTGGAGGTGCTGTCTGTTTTCTTGACAGATAATTTAAACACCTTGGTTAGATTATTTCAGAACTGGAGGAAATGCCGTGGCTGCCATTAACCCCCGGTGAGGGGTTCGTGGAGGTGAGGTTTCCCCACAGTTACTGGTGAGGAACGTTTGGCAGCTGCAGAGGGAGGTGGCATCCAATAAGGGCTCGTGATGGTTGTGGAGCAAGTGCCCCGGAGTCAGAATATCTGGGACAGGCAGGCCAACCTTCAGCTCTGGCCTCACCCTCTCCCCCGGCCCCCAGGGGCACCTCCCCTCCCCCTCCCCAGCCCTTGCATCTCCCAGATCATCTGCACCATGGAAAGGTCACTAGAAGCCTCTGAGAACAGAGCCCCCGTCTTCCTTCTCTTTCTGGTTCCAGAGAGACTGTGTTCTCCTTGGTCTAGGATGGTCTTGCAAGTGTAACAAATCCAGAGAAGAATGACGCTTTCACTACTGCTCTGTTGGTTTTGCTCAGCTGCTAGGAAGTGTCTGACCCTGTGACCCCTGTGACTGCAGTACGCCAGGCTCCCCTGTCCTTCACTATCTCCCAGAGCTGGCTCAAATTCATGTCCATTGAGCCAGTGATGCCATCCAATCATCTCCTCCTTTGTCGCCCCCTTCTCCTCCTGCTCTCAGTCTTTCCCAGCATCAGGATCTCTTTCAGTGAGTCTGGTTTTCATATCAGGTGGCCAAAGTATTGGAGCTTCAGCATCAGTCCTTCTAATGAATATTTGGGGTTGGTTTCCTTTAGGACTGACTAGTTTGATCTCCCTACAATTCAAGGGACTCTCAAGAGTCTTTTCCAGTGCCACAATTTGAAAATGTCAATTCTTTGGTGCTCAGGGTTCTTTATGGTCCAACTCTCACATTCATACATGACTACTGGAAAAGCCATAGCTTTGACTAGATGGATCTCTGTTGGCAAAGTGACATCTCTGCTTTTTAATATGCTGTCTAGGTTTGTCATAGCTTTTCTTCCAAGGAACAAGAGTCTTTAAATTTCATGGCTGCAATCACTGTCCTCAGTGATTTTGGAGCCCAAGGAAATAAAATCTGTCACTGCTTCCATTTTTTCCCTTCTATTTGCCATGAAGTGATGGCACCAGATGCCATGATCTTAGTATTTATTTGACTGCACCCTTCTTAGCTGTGTCATGCGGGATATTTCATTGTGGCACACAGGCTTAGGTGCCCTGCAGCGTGTGAAATCTTCCAGGACCAGGGATTGAACCCGAGGCCCCTGCATTGCAAGGTGGATTCTTAACTACTGGATCACTAGGGCAGTCCCTTCCACAACCGTTCTCAATTACTTGCTTTGCCAACATTTTCCACCCCCCTCCTTTTACTCTTCATTTGCATGCAGCATGAAATCCCTTTGAATACCAAATATTTAACTGTCTTCCCTGTTCCAGCACAGATCTGAGAGAGGGCAAGTGAGCCATGGTGGTGTTTGGCTCCAAAGCCAGCCTCTGTTCCCAGATGGAGTGGGCTGTGCATGGGAAATGAATAGGGCTGGAATCAGAAAATTGGACAGGCCAATTATACTCAACCAGGTCTTTTCAGAGGAGCTCCGTGATTTTGATTCAATTCCCAGAACAACAAACATGCCTGTATGTAAACACAGTCTCAGAAACAGATTCTGAAGCCAACAGGAATGGTTTCTGGGCTGACCACTACACGGTAGGGGTCATGGGTCTTCATGGATGTGTGGTCTGAAATCACAGACACCTTTCTCGGTTATGGATTGATTACTGCTTCATTTCCAATCGGTCTTGTTCCTTCTTGGGGAAAACCTATATTCTGAGGTTCCATCATCTTCTCTGTCTTCCAGATTCCTCATTGTCTCTGTTATTGTTTTTAGCTCTTTTTGTTTTTTTTGTTTTATCCCCCTGCCTCCCCGCATCCTGGGAGATTTTAAAGGCTTTTCTCCATATCACTGATTCAAGCTGTTTTGGGTCTGATTTTTGGTGATCTCTCATTAACTTTTGGGTGTGTGCCTGTGAAATCTAGCATACATACCAAAGTGTATGAAAACACAGTATGTTTCAAAGAACCACATTCAAGTAAACACCTGTGAACTCATTAAGAAATTAAATATGACCGGACCTGAGAAAGCCCTGTAGGCCGTTCCTGCCTTCCTTCCAGAAGTAACCACCATCTGGAATCTCGTGTGAAGCAATCTTTTGCTTTTCTATTTTAAAAAACTGCTTATGTAAAATTCCTTTTCATTTATTTGCTTTTGGCTGCATGGGTCTTCACTGTGACGGGCAGGCTCTCTCCAGCTGCTGCAGGCAGGGCCTGCCCTTCCATGTGGCGTGCAGGCTTCTCACGGTGGGGGGCTCTCCTGTTGCCCAGCACAGGCTCTAGGCGCATGGGCTTCAGCAGCTGCGGCAAGTGGGCTTAGCAGGTATGGTGCATGGGCTTAGTTGCCCTTTTGCATGTGGAATCTTCCGGGACCAGGGATTGAACCTGTGTTCCCTGCACTTGCAGGCGGATTCTTAACCACTGAACAGCCAGGGAAGTCCTTAGTGTGCGTTTATAAGTAACACATTTACTGTTACCTGTTTTTGAACAACATATTTTTGAGTCATTTGTGTATTTTTTCTTTAGTGACTTGTTTTTTCCTTTGCTCATTGGTTTTTTTCTTTTTAATATTTATTTATTTTTTGTTTGGCTGTGCGTAGCTCAGCTGGGAAAGAATCTTCCCACAATGCCGGAGACCTGGGTTCGATCCCTGGGTTGGGAAGATCCCCTGGAGAAGGGAAAGGCTACCCACTCCAGTATTTTGGCCTGGAGAATTTCATGGACTGTACAGTCCACAGGGTTGCAAAGAGTCAGACACGACTGAGTGACTTTCAATTCACTTCAGGTCTTAGTTGCAGCATGTGGGATCTTTAATTGTGATATGCGGGATTTTTTTTTTTTTAATTGTGGCATCCAAACTCTTCATTTTGGCATGTGGGAACTAGTTCTCTGACCAGGGATCGAACCTGGGCCCCCTGCATAGGGAGCATGGAGTCTTAACCACTGGACCACCAGGGAAGTCCCAGCTTGTTGGGTTTTTAAGTCATCCTTTGGAATATATCTATTCCATCATGAAAGGACATTGGGGTGGTTTCCAGTTTTTGGCTATTACAACAGATGCTGCTATATGCATTCTTGGACACATTTCCCTGGGAGTGGGTATGAGGGTTTCTCCAGGCTGTACAGGTAGGGGTGGGGTGTGAGGCTGAGCATCACATGTAGACGACATGAAAGAGGTGCCAGGTGCAATGCTGAGATGAACCAGCCAGGCCACCTACCAAACAGACCTCTCTGATTTAGTTTGCAAACAGGGAACATTGGGAGTGGGTCCACGACCATGACACGACACTCCGGTTGATGGTGAGGGGGATGGAGAGCAGCGGGCAAAGATCAAGGGTCAAGAGAACAACCCGGTACTGGGGCTCAAAACCAGGTTCAGGGATGTAAGTAGTTAGACAAGAGTCAGGGCCAGGCTGGGCTTTGGCTGTGGGTGTGTTAGCTCAGGCTGGGATATAACAACTTACAAAGTCAGGACAAGGAGAAGCAGGACAGGGACCCAGGGGTCCCCCAGACAGAGGGGATCACAGTGTTGGCCACTGAGGGGGAGACCTCCGTTCACCTGTCCTGTCTCCCTCCAGCCCAAGGGCCATCCTGGAATAGAAAGGCTGACCCCTGAGGGCAGTAAAAATCAGGAGGAGGAAGCCCGTCCAGTGGCGGAAGCCTGTCAGCCCGGGCTCTGCACGCTCTGCTCTGCCACCTTGGACCTTCACGTAAGGTGCCAGGGCTTCCATTTAGAAGAGGAAGCCACAGGGCCCCAGGTGTGGCCCAGACAAGGGTCCCAACAAAGCTCAGTTCTCTTTGGCTGCTGTTTCTCACAGAAGAATTTTCTGGCCCTGCAGGAAGATATGTGTCTTGAGTTACTACTTCCTCAGGAGAGGGAATGGGTGTGTATTTCAGGGTTGGGCACTGCCTAGGAGCTTAATAAATAGCTCCTAAAGAATGGAGCCTCACTTCCCGGTCTGCATGTACCAGACAGCTGACTGGGGAAATTGCGCCAGCCAACATTGTTTGGCCGGAAAATCTGATTATCCAAATTTCTATCCAGATCCATGCAAGAAAATGACTACATTCAGATTTCTCCCTAGCTTTTCACCTCCCTCCCTAGGGCCACGAAGAGGAGGGTGTCATAGCAGGGTAAGCCAGGTCATGCGGACTCAACAGAGGAGGAGAGGACAAGCAGGTTCTGGTGTCAGGATGGAACCACATCAACTGAGGACAGGGACAATGAAGCTGGGCCAGGCCTCCTTATTCTTAAGCTCGGTCACAGAGGCCACAGGGTTCACACCCTTGTGGACTGATGAGCACGTGTGTTGCTAAGTGGGAGGGGCATCCAGTGGAGGGACAGACAAACACTAGGACCTGCTGGCGCTGTTCCTGATGGACTGAAGGCTTCCTGTTGGACCATGTCATCTCCCCAGGCCAAAGAGCCTCCGCGGACCAATCCCTCCCACACTTGCCTCAGGGGAACCCAGGACCCTCCTTGTGGAAGGTGGGGAGCTGGCTCTGTGTTGCTCTAGGAACACATGGGCACTGGGGGTGGCCCCATCCTGGGCTGTTTCTTCCACTCAGAGTCACCAGTCTCCCACTACACCTCGTTCGTCTCTGCTCCCATCCCTCCTCCTCAATGGAGAAGGCGATGGCACCCCACTCCAGGACTTGTCTGGAAAATCCCATGGATGGAGGAGCCTGGTAGGCTGCAGTTCATGGGGTCACTAAGAGTCAGACACGACTGAGTGACTTCATTTTCACTTTTCACTTTCATGCACTGGAGAAGGAAATGGCAGCCCACTCCAGTGTTCTTGCCTGGAGAATCCCAGGGACAGCGGAGCCTGGTAGGCTGCCATCTATGGGGTTGCACAGAGTCGAACATGACTGAAGCAACTTAGTAGCAACAGCAGCAGCAGCATCTCCTCCTCAAAGAAGCCCACCCTAGCTAGTCTCCCTACCACTGTTTTTTCCACAATGAAATATACAATAACATAAAATTTGCCTTTCTGACCATTTTTCGGTGTACAGTCCAGGGACACCACGTGTATCTGTACCGTCGTGTGTCCCCACGTCCCGTCTCCAGACTTTGTCATCTTCTCAAACTGAAACTCTGTGTCTAGTGCTGCTGCTGCTGCTGCTGCTAAGTCACTTCAGTCGTGTCCGACTCTGTGTGACCCCATAGACGGCAGCCCACCAGGCGCCCCCGTCCCTGGGATTCTCCAGGCAAGAACACTGGAGTGGGTTGCCATTGCCTTTTCCGAACTCTGTGTCTGCTAAGCAATAATTCCTCATTTCTCCCCACCCGCCTGGCAACCACCCCTCTACTTTCTATCTCTATGAATGAGACTATTCTACAAACCTCAAATAAATGGAAATACTACAATATGTGTTCTTTTGTGTCCAGCTTATTTCAATTAGCGTAACATCTTCAAGGTTCTTCCATGCTTAGCATGTATTAGGACTCCATTCCTTTCTAAGGCTCAGTTACATGAATAATAATTAGCATAGGCCACACTTTGTTTACCTGTCCACCCCACGGTAGATGCTTGGGTTGCTTCCACCTTTGGGCTACTAGGATGCGCAGCATCTGCTTGAGTCTCTGCTTTCAGCTCTTTAGGGTGTTCATCTCAAAGCAGAATTGCTAGGTCATTAATGTTTTTTCAGGAGCCACCATACTGTCTTCCACCATGGCTGCGCTATTTTAATTTCCCACAATCAATGCAGAAGGTTTCAAATTTCTCCACATCCTTGCCAACACTTATTATTTCCTGCTTTTAAACATTAGCTATCCTGGGACTTCCCTGGCAGGCTGGTGGCTAAGACTCTGCACTCTTAATGCGGCGGACCTGAGTTCAGTCCCTGGTCAGGAAACTAGATCCTGCATGTTACAACTAAGATCTGACACAGCCAAATAAATAAGTGAATAAAAATTTAACACACACACATGTATTAGCCATATTTATGGGCGTGTCTTGGTGGCTGGTTTGCTTTCAACATAGCTACCTCTTCCCCTTCCTACACGCCACACTCCTGATCTCTTTGTCCTGTCCTACTCTTCTTCTCATGTAGCTTTTAACACACACACACACATACACACATACACACACACACACACACACACACATATGTAATTTGCATAGCTATTACTTCGGCTATGTTTATCTTCTGTTCCTTCTCTCCTCCCCCAGTCCCTGCTAAAATGTAAACCCAAGGCAGAGATGTTTGGCTGATTTGTTCATCACTGTTTTCCAAGGGCCTAAAACAGTGCCTAGCACATAGTCAATGACTACTGTATGAATGAATGAGTGAATGAATGGATAGATAGTAAAGTTGTTAGGAGTTTTAGAGGCAGCCACAAAATTAAAAGACACTTTCTCTTTAGAAGAAAAGCTATGACAAACCTAGACAGCATATTAAAAAGCAGAGACGTCACTTTGCCAACAAAGATCTGTATCAGTTCAGTTCAGTTGCTCAGTCGTGTCCGACGCTTTGTGACCCCAGCACGCCAGGCCTCCCTGTTCATTACCATCTCTTGGAGTTCCCTCAGACCCACGTCCATTAAGTCCATCCAGCCATCTCATCCTCTGTCATCCCCTTCTCCTCCTGCCCCCAATCCTCCCAGCATCAGAGTCTTTTCCAATGAATCAACTCTTTGCATGAGGTGGCCAAAGTACTGGAGTTTCAACTTTAGCATCATTCCTTCCAAAGAAATCCCAGGGTTGCTCTCTTTCAGAATGGACTGGTTGGATCTCCTTGCAGTCCAAGGGACTCTCAAGAGTCTTCTCCAACACCACAGTGCAAAAGCATCAATTCTTCGGCGCTCAGCCTTCTTCACAGTCCAACTCTCACATCCATACATGACCACAGGAAAAACCATAGCCTTGACTAGACGAATCTTAGTTCGCAAAGTAATGTCTCTGCTTTTGAATCTACTTTCTAGGTTGGTCATAACTTTTCTTCCAAGGAGTAAGCATATAAGATCTGTATAGTCAAAGCTATAGTTTTTCTAGTAGTCATGAATGGATGTGAGAGCTGAACCATAAAGAAGACTGAACACTGAAGAATTGATGCTTTTGAACTGTGGTGCTGGAGAAGACTCTTGGGAGTCCCTTGAACAGCAGGATATCAAACCAGTCACTCCTAAAGGAAATCAGTCCTGAATATTCATTGGAAGGACTGATGTTGAAGCTGACGCCCCAATACTTTGGCCACCTTATGTGGAGAACTGACTCACTGGATGCTGGGTAAGATTGAGGGCAGGAAGAGAAGGGGGCAACAGAGGATGAGATGGTTGGATAGCATCACTGACTCAATGGACATAAGTTTGAGCAAACTCAGGGATATAGTGAAGGACAGGGAAGTCTGGTGTGCTACAGTTCATGGGGTTGCAAAAAGTGGACATGACTGAGCAACTGAACGACAACATCGGCTTCAATCCCTGGCTCTGTTAGTTACTACCTAGTGTCTTTGGGGAAGTGAGCTACTTTATCTAAGCCTCAGTCTCTCCATCTGTCACATGAGATAACAGTGAATACATCAGGAATACATCTGTCCAGTGATCAGATGAAGTGAGATACTGACCGGCCTGCAGTGGGTACGGAGTTCATGTCGCTACTCAGAACCAGATTAGACTCCCAGGTAGGACACTGGGCTCAGCGGACTAGAGCGCAATAGTGAGGAAGTGCATTCCCTCTTGGATCAGATAGCATCTCAGAGCACTAAGGTCTTGCTCCAGTGCGTGGACACAGGCTCAGGTAGGCACCCTGAGAAGGAGCAGGGAGAGGGTGGGAGACCACTCTGCCTCCCCAGAGGAGGAAGGGGAAATTGGGGGTCCCAGGACCCTCCTCCTGCTGCTGCTTCCGCTTGCGTGGGAGGCCCGGGACCTGCAGGGATATCGGTTCTGCTTGGCAGAGCCGAGGCATGTGGGAGGTGACCAGTACACTGAGGAAGTGTGACCATCCGGGTCCCCTGGGGCCACAGTGCCAGCAGCCCAGGGTGAGCCAGACGCAGATGGTGGGGCGCTCAGGCAGCCACCCCCGCTCGCCCCAGCGCCAGCCACCCTCCCTGAGCACGCTCACGGGCCTCCGGAAGGGCCCTCTGGCAAAGTTGTTTGCAGCTAAAATCCAAACTGCAAGTAACAGCAGGGCCAGAAGACAAGCAGCGTGGGGAAGCAGATGGCAGCCTGTGGTGAGCACGGGCCGCCCGCCTAGGAGCCAGGTGCCACGAGGCTGCTGGGCTCGGCTGGCATGGCTGCTTCCCACGGGCGCTGGCACGGGGCCTGGAAGCCCCAAATCCTCCCAGCCTCCTGAAGGCTTGTGCCAAGATGGACCCTCCCCGCCAGGGCCTTAACTGTCTACTGGTCACCCTCCAGGCAGGGTGGGCTGAGACGATTGAAAAACCACCATGTGAAGCCACGTTCCTCCTTCTAGTCAATCAACAAGCAGGAGGGGCCAGAGGATGAGATATAGACTTGGCATCAGGGGGCCCTGTGGCACCCCAGCCAGGGTCATCAGTGATAAGACTTCAGGGAAATCGGAAAACCCTGCTGGGGAAAGGTCCTAAGGTGATCCAAAACAAGGAGCCAGCTTTCCTCTTTTGCAAATGTCTTTCAATCAACAAACCTTCTGAGCACCTTTTATATGCAAAGCACTGCGGGAAAACACAGTGAGTGCTGGTGCAGGCCGGCCTCTGATGAGGTATAATCAGGATGCGGAATGAAACAGGGAAAGCACAGCGGACGGAGGCTGAGTGGAGAGGAACGCTCTAATTGTACTAATCAGCTTCCCATTACTTATAAATTGCTCTTCTCCCCTTTCTCGCTCATCCCCCTCAGAGCATGCCGGGCATCCTCATAGAAGTCTTCTGACTCCAAAGGCAGACATTTTAGAGGCTGGAGGAATGGTTTCTAGATTCCTGGGGAATCCGGATTTCAATTAACTTTCCCCCTGATTACAGTACCATTTTGAATGAGTCATTTTTTTTTAATGAATTGGATTAGAGGCTAAACAATCAATGACATAAATTTCTAGCTTGCAATGTCGTGTTAGAAGCTCCCATGCAGTCCTTCTCTAGCTTGCACTAACAACCCGGGAAAGCAAGTGAATCAAGGGCATGGAGACAGCAGCACAGAAGCGATCTCACGCTCAACCTACAGTCAGGCTCCCCTCTGAAGATCGGCAAGTGGGACGGATGAAACGGGTGTGGGTGTCACCGGTCCACCCACCTTTGTCTCCTTGGCAGGGGTCAGGGTGCAGGATCAGGGCTGCCCCTAGATGGCCTTCCTGGCGTAGTATGTCTACAACGACTTTCCAGTGCCCTCCCTCCTCCAATTCTGTCTTTATGGATGGGACACTGATTCCCAGAAAGTAACTAGGTGGGAGTGGGAAGGAGCTGGCAATGGTGAGTTGCATCTGGGAAGGTATATTTTCTTCAAGTAAAGCTCAATTGTGGGAGGGTGGGGAGAGCCAAACCAACTGGCTGCAGTTTTCCAAGTCTTCCCTAGTTCTGATTGCCAGAGGGCCAGGTCCCAGCAGAGTGAAAGTGCCTCAGAGGAGCAGAATCCCAGACGAAGGAGACGGGCGGTGGGCGGGGCCCGCACTGGCTCAGGTAAACCCTGGGCCTGCAGAGCTCACAGCATCAGAAGAGGGTTGAAGGCACAAGTGCAACCACCAAGACCAAACCCAGGAAACCACCAAACTCAGACCAAAAACAGAGTCGATGACATGAAAAGCTTTATGATTTTTCAGAATGAAGAGGAAAATAAAAAGAACTTGAAAATGATGAATATAGAAGACAGAGAGTGGAAATGTACTCTTCAAATTAACAGTGCTCCCAGGGGGACCTTCCACGATCCCGCATGCTGCAACTAAAGACCCTGCATGCAGCAATGAACACCCAGCAGGGCCAAATAAGTAAAAACAATACACTTTTAAAAGGTGCTCCCCAGAAGAAAGCAGAAGAGTTTCGGAACAAAGCAGTAAGCAAAAACATAATTGAAAAGCTTTCCTGAATCGAAGACCCAAATACGTTTGTCCTAGACAAAAATCAATGAAAATGACCTAGGCCTAGTCAGATAAAATTATTAATTTCCAAATATAGACATAAATATCTACCAGGTTATTAAAAAGGGAATAAAAGCATAAGCCTGGCTTTAGACTTCTCCCTCATGTCTCCGTTCTTGACTTGAAAACTATTTTATGCTGAGCATCAGAGTTTGTCTGCCTGCCGTTTCCTGTTTGAGCTTTGACTTCAGGGTGCGTATCTGCCTGCACCTGGAAACTCTTCCCTGCATCCTGTCACGTACACTGCATCCTAGAAACTGTTTTCTGGGTCACAAGGTCCCTCTTGGGGTTCCTCAGGGGTGTCTGATGTGTTAGTTAAACGGTCCACTGGAGATGTCCCTGGTGGTCCAATGGCTAAGACTGGACTGCTCCCAATTCAGGAGCCCAGGTTTGATCCCTGGTCAGGGAACTTCCCTGGTGGCTCAGAGAGTAAAGAATACGCCTGCAACGCAGGAGACCCACGTTCAGTCTCTGGGCGGGGAAGATCCCCTGGAGAAAGGAAAGGCTGCCCACTTTAGGATTCTTGCCTGGAGAATTTCGTGGGCAGAGGAGCCTAGTGGGCTGCAGTCCATGGGGTTGCAAAGAATGGGGCACGACTGAGTGACTAACACTTTCACTCACAAGGAACTAAACCCCACATTTCACAACTCAAGATCCCTAATGCTACAATAAAGACTGACGACTCCGAGTGCCCCAAACTAAGACCCGGCACAGCCAAATATGAAAGCAAACAAAACGATCTGCAAACAAAACGATCTATTCAGGGCTGTCTCAGTCTCTTTGCTGTGTCTTTAAATCTTGAACATATATCAGAGTTTATTCATTTACCAACAAGGAAACCAGGAACGTGACCAAGGAACATGCCCGTTCACAGAGGGAATGGCAAATGAGGTGGGACAGGCAGCTGCCTGGCTGAATGCTTATATCAGCAGCTGATTTAATTAGGTAAAGACTGTAGTTTCATGTGGTCACAAAAACATCATCTTCATGGCAGTTAGGAGAGTGGAAATCAGGGGCCAGGGACTCCTAGCTGCTGGGAGTGCCAACCAGGGATCAAAAAAAAGAAATAATAAGAAGCAAATGATAAGGAAACATCTGTGGCTGTTAATGGGAATGACAAGGTTTACTGGTCTAAAAAATTACCAAAGTATCATTTGATTGAGTTTTCAAGTTCATTAATAACATTTTTCATTTTTAGAAATGAAAATGGTTCATTTTTTTGGGCCAAATTTGCTTGCTCATTTTTCAAATGTCTTATTGGTTCAATTTGATTTCTATTGCTTCTCTTATCTCTTTTACTCAACTTAAAAACTTATTTGGACTTCCCTGGTGGTCCAGTGGTTAGCACTCTGCATTTCAACTGTAGGGGGCACAGGTTCGATCCCTGATCAGGGGACTAAGATCCCATAAGCTGCATGGTGCAGTTAAAAAAATGAACAGTAAATTAAAAATTCAAACATTTCTCTCACAGTCTCACTATTATTTCTAGTTCCTTGAGTACCAATTCTCCTAGTTGCTACATTTGCCTCCCCTCCCTCATAAGCTCTCTGCTCATGAGATTAGTTAGACGACAGCAAACTCACAGAATTTTGAGTGGGAAAGATGATCATTAATTGCATTATCAGTCAAGTCATTGTCTTTTTTCGTATGAAAGCAACAGCTATCATTAGACTAGCAAAAGACTCAGAAAATACACTGTCCACATGTCATTACTTAAGATTGCACATACCAGCAAACTATAAATCAAAAGCAATATCTCAAGAAAAGAGTGAGGACTTCCCTGGTGGTCTGGTGGTTAAGAATCTGCCTGCCAATTCAGGGGACATGAGTTTGATCCCTGGTCTGGGAAGATCCCACATGCCTTGGAGCAGCTAAGGCTAACTCACCACTGCTGGGCCCGTGTGCTGCAGCTCCTGAGGCCTGTGTGCCTAGGGCCTGTGCTCCACAAGACAGGCCACTGTGATGAGCAGCCCACAGGGCACAAATGGAGAGCAGCCCCGACTCGCCCCAGCTAGAGAAAACCCATGCGCAGCGACAGCCAGCACAGCCAAAAATAAATACAGACAATTTAAAAGGGGGACTGTGAGTATGATGCTTATTTTTCCCTTCAAAGTATCCTTTCTGAGGACAGAAGCTCAAATGTGGGCAAAGAGCTAAGTACACAGATATATAAAGCAATTAGCAGTGAGAAGGAAAAAAGGGAAATAACTCAGATGGCCTAAATTAGCAGAATATCCATATGACAGAACGTTTACAAAGAATTATTGATTACACTGAGAAGTGCTTACGTTAAAATGTTAATTTTAAAACAGAGGTTCAACTATATAAAGGAAAAAAAGACACAGAAAAAAGAAAGCAATTATGCCAAAACATTAACAGTGATTGCCTCTGGATGGTAAGATTATGAATTTTGGGGGTGCCTGTATTTCTTTATGTTTTCTATACATTGTGAGTGTCAATGATCCATATTAATCTTAAAATCAGAAAAGAGTAAAATGTATATATTTTTTGAAGTGAAAACTTCTAAGGGTCACAAGTGAAGAATTGAAATATCTGGGGTAATGTTAAATAAGAAAGATGAAATATCATGATACTAACTCTAACATTACAGTCTATAATTTATTCTCAACACAGCAGCCAGAGTATCCTTTACAACTTGGGGGAGTGTTCAGGTCATGCCTTTCCTCTGCTCTAGACCTCCAAAGGCTCCCCATTTCACTCAAGAGTAAAGGCCAGAGCCTTCCCAAAGGTCTACAAGGACCAATATGATCTGGGACCCCAGTCACAACTCTGCCCTCCTCTCCCGACTCTGACTCTACGCCAGTCACACTGTTCTCCTAGCTGCTCCTCAAACCTACCAAGGACACACCTGCCTCAGGGCCTTTGCGCTTGCAGTACTCTCTGCTTGGAATGCTTTCTGTCCAGACAGCCAGAGTGCGTTTCAGACCTCAGCTCAAAAGTCCATTTTGTCAGTAAGCCCTTCCTCAACTCCTGCATATAACAGCAGCTACTCCCATCGACCCCTTCCCCTGAGGACATTTTCATCACCTGTGACGTGGCAGAATTTACTGTATTGCACGTGTGGGCGCCAACTCTTTTGCCTGGAACATAGAAGATGCTCAGTAAATATGCACTGAGCACCCAAATGAATAAATGCACGAGACTGTAAACTCCTCCAGAGCAGAGGGGCCTCAGCTGATACCGCCGCATCCCTAAGGCGCACGCAACAGGTAGCGGTGCCAGCTGGACGCCCCAGGGACATGTAACCAGCATTCAACTCACTCCGGAAAAAATACTTACAATTGCAGACAAAGATGACAGAAGGGAAGAGTCAAATGGAAAAGGAGATGAGTGCTGGGGCCGAGTGGTAAGAGAGCTTCTAGCAAAAAAGGCAAGTTCTTCCATTAGGGTGTGGTTGCTTTTTTTTTGTTTGTTTGTTTGTTTTTTTCCTATAGGACAGAACTCCACATTTTTATCACAGATTCAGAACCAGCTCTGTATGGCACTGAAAATGACATTTCAAATGCTTTTTCTATTTAGCTATCTCTTTGTTGTGATTAGATATTTTTCTGTGGAAAAAAAAAAAAAAACATTAGAAAACCAATTACTCTGTCACTCTCCCAGCCCAAAATGAGGCAGGAAAATGCAGCATCTGGATATGGTACTCACAGGCACCCAGACTCAGACACGCAGACTTTCAGGGCCCATCCACACCTCCTAAACATCTAGTCTGCCTGGTCACGCGGAAGGGGAATACAGCATCCTTGATCTTGCTCCTTTTTATCGGCCTCTAGAAATTCAAGGGCAAACTGATAGCATAGTGCATAGCCTCATATTCTTTGCCGTAGGAAAGATAAGAAAGTTCATCCTAAGCTATTTTGGACCTTTCTGGGCGTTGGAGCGCTCTGGAGATTAGGACAGGCTGGTGGTGGACACCGTCCATGATAGCTCGGGACTATTAATGAGTTGAGGGGCACTCGCGATGGGGCTGGATGGGGGCAGCTGCTCCCCCACCAAGCCCTCCACTAAATTATTACATTTGCTGAATTCATCTTTTCTTTCACTCCTCCTCCCTTTCTTTGACAATTCTTTCATCTCTGTCCTCCTACACCTCAGTTGTGTCTTTTCATCCTGCTCAGGTGTCTCCCACAAGATACTGTTTTAGGAAATTTTCCTATCTTGTGAATACCTTCATCTTAAAAAAATTTTTTTATTGGAGTATAGTTGCTTTACAATGTTGTTTTAGTTTCTACTGCACAGCAAAATGAATCAGCTATATATATATATACACACACATATATCCCCTCTGTAGGGGGGATGCCTGCATCTTAAAAGAGACCCCTTGAAGATCAGAAAGACCTCAAATTCAAAGGGGGATTTTCCCGCTGGGTGAGAGAGGAGGGCCTCTAATATTGACAGAGTACCTATTCTAGGCTGGACATTCCAGATACTTGGTATACTGTTAATGATGCTCCCGAATTCTCGCAGTATCTCCAATGAAATAGGCATTATTGTCTCCATTTCAACAGGAGAAATCAAGGACTTCTGGGCAATAGAGTGTAGAAAGTTAGTTCACATCTAGAGGCCCTGCCTGCTACTTCCCTATTTCAAAGATGCAGCCAGTGATATATGAAGATTCCAACAAAGAAGCGCAACTGTGCTCAAAAACAAGATCTGCATCTTGATGATCAGAAACTCCCAATCTTTACGATCCTGAGGGGCTAAAGGCACAGCCTGCTGGGCTCAGGGTCCAGAGGCAGGTGGACGCAGCTGGAAGACTCGTCTTTCAGGGCATGGGGACTGAAAGTGTCCCGTGGGAGGTGGGGGACCAGAGCTAGAGCTCCTGAGAACGGAGGCTGGTCATTCTCCACTTGGGAAAGGAGGCTGCAAGCAGCAGAGGTGCCGCTCCGCCCCCCTCCTAAGAGTAAAGCTGATCTACGGATGTGAACCCTGACACAGGCTGGAAGAAGTACACACACAGCCAGCGCCTGGCCAGACTGCTTACGGCTTTGATGTTGGACTTCAGGGATAATCCCATTATTACCGCGGACACACTGCTCATCACTAACCCAAGAGAGCCGGCCCTGCACTGAGGGACCTAGGACCAAGGTGGAGGCAACTGGAAATCACTTGGCAAGGAGAGCTGGGTAGAGGTGATGAGCAGGGGGAGAAAGAGAGAGAAACTGACTCCCACTCCAGATGAGTGGACAAACCTCAATTCTAAAACACTCTATCATGAGAAAGCCAGTGAAGAGTTAGTGAGCTAAAAGGCTGTTCTGAAGAATTTACCACCAAGTATCTCAGAAAAGAGAGAGAGAGGACTTCCCTAGTGGTTCAGTGGTTAAGAGTCTGCACTTCCACTGCAGGGGGCACGAGTTCGAGCCCTGGTCAGGGAACTAAGATCCAGCATGCTGCAAGGTGTGACCAAAAATCAAAAACAAAAAGATAAAGAAAGAAATGAGAAAGCACAGTTGGGAACTACGCAGGATGCATGGAGGGGCTCAGAAAAGTATCTTGCAGGGTTTCCAGGAGACTCAGATGGCAGGGAAGCAAGATTCAAGGATGTCATGGCTGAGGACTTTCTGTAACTAAAGACATTTTACGGACCCTCGGATGAAAGCGCATATTAATCACCGAGTAGAGAAGTAAAAATGTAAATCCACATTTGGATAGCCTGGAGCATTCTCCCTCCACCTGACTCCTCTTGTTCCAGAAATTTCTGACCCGTGACATTTCCCAGGAACAGCCCGACAAAGTCCTCCCCTGTTTTGGCCCCGCTTTCGATCCCGGTGCAGGGAGGAAAGTCCGGCATGTGGGGGTTAGGAAACGTAGGTTCAAGCCTCCCCATCTGTTTTCACCTCAGAGTCCTCATTGAGCCTCGATTTCTTCCCTTAAAATGGGATCAGAACTAGAATGATAGAAACTTAGAACCAGAAGGGACTCTGGGGGCAGCGTCATCACAAGACTACAATGTTAGACCCACTACCCAGCTTGGGGACCACAAGATACTTAACCTCCTGCATCCGCATTTCCCCATCAATAAAAGGCTGAGCGCCAAAGAATTGATGCTTTTGAACTGTGGTGTTGGAGAAGACTCTTGAGAGTCCCTTGGCCTGCAAGGAGATCCAACCAGTCCATTCTGAAGGAGAGCGACCCTGGGTGTTCTTTGGAAGGAATGATGCTGAAGCTGAAACTCCAGTACTTTGGCCACCTCATGCGAAGAGTTGACTCATTGGAAAAGACTCTGATGCTGGGAGGGATTGGGGGCAGGAGGAGAAGGGGACGACCGAGGTTGAGATGGCTGGATGGCATCATGGACTCGATGGACGTGAGTCTGAGTGAACTCTGGGAGTTGGTGATGGACAGGGAGGCCTGGTGTGCTGCGATTCATGAGGTTGCAAAGAGTTGGACACGACTGAGCGACTGAACTGAACTGAAAAGGGGATAATAATAGCGCTCGTCTGTGGGCTTGTATGGGGGCTTCCCAGGTAGCGCTGGGAACCTGCCTGCAAATGCAAGAGACTTGGGTTCGATCCCTGGGTTGGGAAGACCCCTTGGAGGAGGGCGTGGCAACCACTGCAGTATTCCTGCCTGGAGAATCCCATGGATGAGGATCCTGGGGGGCTACAGCCCATAGAATCACAGAGTCAGACACAACTGAAGCAATGGAGCACACACGTGGGGTTGTGTAGGGATGAAATGAATTCCTTCATGCAAAGAACTTCGCGTGGTGCCAGGCCCAGAGTAAACCTTCCACCCGGAGCAGCCATTTCTGTTACGATAAATACAGCCCCCACAACATGTCACCTGCACCTACACTCAGTGCGAGGGGCTCCCTGAGGAAACCAAGGACCCCAGGCAGAGCAGAACTGGGGCCCACCGTGGCCTCTATGCGCCAAGCCAACAGGCTGCCCCCTCCACCCTCGCCCCTGGCTGCCCTGGGTAGGCCACCCTCCTGACCTCCTGAGAAGCCCCTCTAAGCAACCAGCCATGAATCTCCCACAATGCCAGTGTGCCCCGCCCCGACCTGGCCGGTCCCTCCCCCACCCCACTGCCCTGCAAATACCCTACCTCTCTCTGCTCACTGCAGATCTTACACAACCACAGGGGCCGTTTCTGGCCGGGAGAGGCCTCGATTCCGCATTTGGTGCAGACTTTCTACAAGAGAGAGGACACAGGAAGGTAAATACTCAGTCCCTTCCTCCCCGGCCAAGGGGCTGGAAAAACTACAACCCAGGAGCCCTTGTCATCTTCCAAGAGGATGGTTTTGGCTTCAGGCCCCAAGCGGAGATGACCCGAAGGACACAGATCATCTGAACCCAGCAGCTGGCTGTGGGGCACCAAGGATGTATACCCATCCTCGGATGGCCGCGATAGAAATTCACCCCCAGCAAGTACATCCTGTTGGGATCACATCAAAGAAGGGGATAATAATAGCGCTCGTCTGTGGGCTTGTATGGGGGCTTCCCAGGTAGCGCTGGGAACCTGCCTGCAAATGCAAGAGACTTGGGTTCGATCCCTGGGTTGGGAAGACCCCTTGGAGGAGGGCGTGGCAACCACTGCAGTATTCCTGCCTGGAGAATCCCATGGATGAGGATCCTGGGGGGCTACAGCCCATAGAATCACAGAGTCAGACACAACTGAAGCAATGGAGCACACACGTGGGGTTGTGTAGGGATGAAATGAATTCCTTCATGCAAAGAACTTCGCGTGGTGCCAGGCCCAGAGTAAACCTTCCACCCGGAGCAGCCATTTCTGTTACGATAAATACAGCCCCCACAACATGTCACCTGCACCTACACTCAGTGCGAGGGGCTCCCTGAGGAAACCAAGGACCCCAGGCAGAGCAGAACTGGGGCCCACCGTGGCCTCTATGCGCCAAGCCAACAGGCTGCCCCCTCCACCCTCGCCCCTGGCTGCCCTGGGTAGGCCACCCTCCTGACCTCCTGAGAAGCCCCTCTAAGCAACCAGCCATGAATCTCCCACAATGCCAGTGTGCCCCGCCCCGACCTGGCCGGTCCCTCCCCCACCCCACTGCCCTGCAAATACCCTACCTCTCTCTGCTCACTGCAGATCTTACACAACCACAGGGGCCGTTTCTGGCCGGGAGAGGCCTCGATTCCGCATTTGGTGCAGACTTTCTACAAGAGAGAGGACACAGGAAGGTAAATACTCAGTCCCTTCCTCCCCGGCCAAGGGGCTGGAAAAACTACAACCCAGGAGCCCTTGTCATCTTCCAAGAGGATGGTTTTGGCTTCAGGCCCCAAGCGGAGATGACCCGAAGGACACAGATCATCTGAACCCAGCAGCTGGCTGTGGGGCACCAAGGATGTATACCCATCCTCGGATGGCCGCGATAGAAATTCACCCCCAGCAAGTACATCCGTTGGGATCACATCAAAGAAATAAGCTTGCTGAGAGTCACAGCTGCATCACGTTCAACAGCAAGGAACTGGAAACAACCCAAACGCCCAGGACCAGAGGCGGAGCAAACCCAAGCGAGTAGGACGCGGCCTTCACCGGCAGACTGCTTCGCCCCCGGAAGTGCGGGCAGGAATGATGCTACTCAACAAAGAGAACATACACATGGATATAACCACGCAGAAAACTCACTGGTGCGCCTGACAAGGTGAGGCGATGATGCAGTGAGAAATACCAGTGCCCGCTTAGGCACTTCCTTGATGCCAAGGCCCTTCATTTAACCATCCCAGCCACCCCAGTATACATAAGAAGTGGGCCCATCTTGCAGGGAGTAGTTTGAGAAAGTTCTCACGTTCACACAGCAAGTAACAGACTCAGGTCTGCCTCTCGAGCTGTTATATAACAGCCTCTGGACACATAAGTAGCCAGAACCTAGTTTCTGCGGCGTTTTTCCTTCTACAGAATTGCTTAAGCTCATCACTTCTAAATACGTATTTTGCTTCCTCCAAATGCACAGCCACAAGCAGCAGTGGGAAAAGCCAGATGAAACGCACCAGGAGGCAGAGGGGGGCTTGGCGGGGGCTGAGACCTCGTCCCGGCTAACCCGGCAGAGTCTGATTAGGGGACAGTGTGTCCTCCTTACAAAACAGTCACACCAGCTAATCAATCAGCCTTTCTGCCGCAGGGAAGCTGCCCGGTCTCTGCAGGGTGGGGAGCTCTCTCCCTCCCCCTCCCCCTCAGGGAAGGCTGGATCCCCGGCTTGGCCTCCTCTGCAGGCTGCCAACTGAGCAAGGAGCACACTCTCTGCCGAGAGGGAAATGTCACCAGCTTGGCTTTCCTGAGCATGTTGTCACCGCCGGATGGGGGAGCTGAGCCTCAGGAGGTGGGGAGCCAGTTCGTGGCAGGAGGGGAGCTATGATACATCATGGGGGGGCGTGTCTGCACTGGCCTCCATTCAATGCTCAGGTACAAGAGACATCACTTTCTCTGATTTCTCCAAATACACTGTAACTTGCTCCAGGCTCAGCTCCCTCCGGGTTGGCAGGAGAGTCCACCCCAGTCTGATTGGGCCTGGCTCTCATGAAGATCTCAGGCTTGGGGTCTTGGCAGTGCAGTGTGTCTGGGAAGGGTCCCCTGGGTGCTATGGGGCCCAGCCACCCCTGTGCCAGGCCTGGGCTGGGATCTGTGCCAGGCTGGGGCTCAGCCTCTCTGGGAGCCCGCAGACTGTCTGCCTGGAGCTCCAAGTCATCAGCCCTGACCTGGTTCGGAGATCTCCCTCCCCACCTAGAGCCGCCTCTTGTTGCCCTTCCCAAAGTTCACCCCAACCCTTCTACCTCGAGGACAGGGCCCCCCATAAGCCCATAAGCTGGGCCTCAGGAAACACACATGGGCCCCTCCTCCCCAGGGTAAAGAGAGGAACGAGGTGCTGAAGCCACTTGGCTGTTTTTCTTGCTCATTCTCATGACCCTGTGTAGATTAGGGAGTGTGAGCCGGCCACCACATCAGCTCAGTGCAAAGGGAACATTGCATAGTCGTGTCAAGGGCAGCCAGCCCGGGGGAAGCTGCTACCTTCCCTGCCGAGCGGGCTTCTGCTGAGCGGAACTGCCCTGGGTGAGTGAGTGCCGGCTTCTAGGGGTTGATCGTCTCATGCTTCCTGCAGCCTGAAACTGCGTCTGAGCATTAGACAAACCAAGTCTACCTTCTGGGCCTAACTCAGAGGCTCCACGTGTTCCTTTTGCAAAGGTGCATCCGGCCCAGAACATGCTCAGGGAAAGGGGGGTGGCTCAGGGTGTGGCCACAGGATACAGGCTCTGGGGCAGCAGAGCACAGAGGCTGCCATTTAGAGGCAACCTTAGACTTGTCACTCACCTTCTCTGGGCTTTGTTTCCTTGTCTTGAAAATGGTGGTAACAAGCAGGTGCATGCCACCGCTGGGAGGATCAAGGGAGCTGATTCACCAAAGTGCTCATCAGCACAGTACACGGTAAGAAGCCAGGCAGTAACCAGAGCCTGCATGGCCGTCTCAGTAAAGGATACCACACCCATCAACCATATAGGCCCGAACCCAGAATCATCCTTGATCCTCACTCTCCCTCATACCCACCTAAATAATCCATCTCCAAGAACTGTAAATCTCACTCAATCTGTCTGCCCCCTCCACCACCCTCCCCATCCACACCTACCTCCTTGTGGCCTCAGCTCACACCCCTCTCCCCCGGCTCCACCGCCTGGCCCTCTACTCTCAAGCCCCAGCCATGCTGACCTGACTTCAGGCCCTGGTCCTCTGTCTGCTTTTCCTGCACCAAACCTTGGTACGCGCTGCTTGCTCCATCTGGGATGTACTTGGTCACACTCTCTCCTTATCAGCCTACTCATCCTTCAGACTTCGGCAAAAGCACAGCTCCTTCAAGGAAGCCTTGTCTGACTTCTTACCCAGCTGGAGCTTTCCTACCAGGCTCTTGCCTCTTCTCCTCCACCGAGATCTTATCCTCGTCCTCATGGCTATGTAACTACAGTCACTTCCCCTACCAGGCTGTGAGCTCCTGGAGGACAGAGGCCATGCCTGTTTCTCTTCATCCCCCTGGTTCCAGTAGCAGCATCATGACTTGTTGTAGAATAAACAAATGAGCAAAAAAGAGCTACTAAAAAATATATCTAATGAATGTATCTATTTGGCTGTGCTGGGTTTTAGTTTTGGCATGTAGGATTTTGTTCTCTGACTAGGAACTGAACCTGGGCCCCTGCATAGGGAGTACGGAGTCTTAGCCACTGGACCACCAGGGAAGTCCCCCAAGAAGAGCTACTTTCAATATTACACTTGAGAAGGCAAGAGCGGGTCCCTCCTGGAATGTGCTGACCAGCTTGGAGGAAGAGACACACAGAGAGACAGGAAATACTCACTTGGCAGCTGGGGGCAAGGAATGTGTGGTCCATACTGAGTGATGCTGACTGGTGGGGCAATGGGAGACCAGACCAGGAAGAGCCTCGTTCAGGGTGGAGGGTTGGGGGGTGGTTGGAACTGCTGCTGGTTGCCTCACTCTAAGTGTAGAGCAGGAAGCCAGGCTGGCTTGCCCACAGAGGAAATGACACCATTGGTCCTTTACTAAGAGTAGGGGCAGGAATGTATGCCCTGCCCTCCTTGTGACCACTCCTGACTGCGCCCCCTCCCTGGGGATATCCTGCAGGTCACCCGTGAGTGCAGACTGGGTCCGAGGTCATCCCCATAATCCAGGCTACTTCGGTTACCCCAAGACTCCCTGGAACCCTGCCCTCCATCCAACATCATCACCTTCATCTTCCCACACTGCTGGCCAGAGTCAAAGGTGCGACAAGGTCTGGGAGACCACAGAGCTCGGGGACCCCACTTCCAGGCCGGCCTTCACGTCCTCACTGGGAGCCCCTGACTCATTCCATGCAGAGCCCCCATTCTTCACGGCGGGTCCCCACATGAGAAGTGAAAGTCACTCAGTTGTGTCCGACTCTTTATGACCCCATGGATTACACAGTCCACAGAATTCTCCACACCAGAATACTGGAGTGGGTAGCCTTTCCCCTCTCCAGGGGATCTTCCCAACCCAGGGATCAAACCCAGGTCTCCTGCATTGTAGGCAGATTCTTTACCGGCTGAGCCACAAGGGAAGCCCAAGAATACTGGAGTGGGTAGCCTATCCCTTCTCCAGGGGATCTTCCCGACCCAGAAATTAAATCAGGGATCTCCTGAATTACAAGTGGATTCTTTACCAACTGAGCTATCAGGGACGCCCAAGGCAGGGTCCCCAAGCTGCCACCAGGTGCCTCATTTTGCACGGCAGGAACAGAGATGCAGATGTAGAGAACAGACCTGCGGACCCAGCGGAGGAAGGAGAGGCAGGATGAGTTGAAAGAGCAGCGTCCAAACATATATTGTTGCATTGTTGTTTAGTCCCTAAGTTGTGTCCACCTCTTTCGTGACTGCCAGGCTCCTCTGTCCATATATAAAATATGTAGCTAATGGGAAGCTGCTGTATAACACAGGAAGCTCTACCCAGTACTCTGTGACAACCTAGAGGGGCTGGATGGGGTGAGAGACTGGTTCAAGAGGGAGGAGACATATGTAAGAATAAATTAATTTTTTTTAAAAAAAGAAGGGAGCAGGCACAGTGCCCATGTGTAGGAGGGAACGAAAAGACTTGCACCCTTCCAAGAGCAGTTGGTACCCAGCAGCCTGAAGACTTCACCACGACATCAACATCCATCACAGAGAGAGCGGTGTTCCCGACGCTCAGCCAACCAAAGAAAGATGAAATTGTGCTCAAATGTTCCATACAAGGAGGCTGGAAAAATGCACACTATGCAGAAATGAATAATGAAGGAACCCCATGGATTACACAGTCCACAGAATTCTCCACACCAGAATACTGGAGTGGGTAGCCTTTCCCCTCTCCAGGGGATCTTCCCAACCCAGGGATCAAACCCAGGTCTCCTGCATTGTAGGCAGATTCTTTACCGGCTGAGCCACAAGGGAAGCCCAAGAATACTGGAGTGGGTAGCCTATCCCTTCTCCAGGGGATCTTCCCGACCCAGAAATTAAATCAGGGATCTCCTGAATTACAAGTGGATTCTTTACCAACTGAGCTATCAGGGACGCCCAAGGCAGGGTCCCCAAGCTGCCACCAGGTGCCTCATTTTGCACGGCAGGAACAGAGATGCAGATGTAGAGAACAGACCTGCGGACCCAGCGGAGGAAGGAGAGGCAGGATGAGTTGAAAGAGCAGCGTCCAAACATATATTGTTGCATTGTTGTTTAGTCCCTAAGTTGTGTCCACCTCTTTCGTGACTGCCAGGCTCCTCTGTCCATATATAAAATATGTAGCTAAGGGAAGCTGCTGTATAACACAGGAAGCTCTACCCAGTACTCTGTGACAACCTAGAGGGGCTGGATGGGGTGAGAGACTGGTTCAAGAGGGAGGAGACATATGTAAGAATAAATTAATTTTTTTTAAAAAAAGAAGGGAGCAGGCACAGTGCCCATGTGTAGGAGGGAACGAAAAGACTTGCACCCTTCCAAGAGCAGTTGGTACCCAGCAGCCTGAAGACTTCACCACGACATCAACATCCATCACAGAGAGAGCGGTGTTCCCGACGCTCAGCCAACCAAAGAAAGATGAAATTGTGCTCAAATGTTCCATACAAGGAGGCTGGAAAAATGCACACTATGCAGAAATGAATAATGAAGGTGGTTAATTTGAAACTATTTGGTGCTTCAATTCAATAAGCATTGACTCAACAACTGGATGGAAGGCGATGTTCTAGGAATGAGGAGGATGAACGAGGCACGGCCCTTTGTCCCCACTGAGGGTCCCATTGAGCAGAGGACTGAATGAATGAGCGAAACTCATCTGGGAAAGGACTTGCCCAAGAGTTTCAGCCAACGGAAGTTTGTCACCGAGACGGTCTCTCCCTAGGAACAAGGCAGCAATGATGTTCCCAGAGTGGTCGCTCCCCCATCCCCACCACCCACCCCGAGGAAAGCCCAGGAAAGAAATGGCTATATCCAGACAACCATCACAGCACAGGCAGGAACAACGCCAAGAAGTCAGCTCACGCATGTGCACGTCACATCATCCAGCATGTCCCCAGTGCTAGAATTTGAATTTTCAACAGCAAGAAAAATCTGATTGCATTTTGGAGAAAGGTACTCTGCAATAAAAATGATGATATAAATGAAAGAAGTGAAAATGGTCACGATGGAACCATGTATTTACTGACGCGGTAACAACATTCACAATAAATGAAGTTTTGAAAGCAAGGTATAAACAGAAAGTCTAGTGTGTTTCTCTCCCATATAAATGTATATGTATTTGTAGCCATCTAGAAGTCAATACCTGCACAGAAAAATCCTGGAAGGAATAGGCCAAAATGTACATTGAATTGTGTTACATCAAAATCTATTTTGAATGGGTAAGCAGAATTCCTATTTAAAGGAAGCTTATACTAAATGTTTCCCGAAATCACTTGCCTGAACTTCAGTTTTTGACCAGATCTGGATTTTTGTGGGTCAGGATGGATTAAAGAAGCTGAAAACATGGGCACAACTGCCTCCAACACCCAGACCTTGCAGCTGGTGCCAATGTGTCAGCGACCTCTCTGATCACAGTCTCAGCCCTGCTCAACTCCGAGACATCGGTCAGGTATATCTCCAGTCCTGGAGGGCTGGGAGTGCAGGGGCTACATGCAGCCTCCTTGCCGCAGAGAGACTTGGTATCTGAAACCCGGGGCCTGTTGCCAAATGACTTTAACTAGATACTGATGTATTGGGTTGGCCAAAAAGTTTGTTTGGGTTTTTCTGTAAGATGTTATAGACAAGTCTGAAGGAACCTTTTGGCCAATCCAATACATGTGATAAATACATATATACTTCATTGAGCCTGGTTGCTACACCAAGCATCAAGGTAGGTGTTTTATGTAGAATCTCATTTCATTTTCACAACCACCCTAGGAAGTGGGTATCACTGTCCCTGTTTTATGAACGTGGGATCTGAGGCTTAAGGCTAAGTAACTTGACCACAAGAAACTGGGATGTGAATCCCATGCTGTTTGAACCCTAGATCTCAGCCCAGACAAGACTGATCCAAGCCTTCCTTCCTCCCTGGCAGCTCAAATGGAGGCAAGGCTGGTTCCCTGGGCCCTGGCCCCTTCTCCAGAACTCCAGATTCAGTCAAGCCTCAAGCGGGAGAGGGCATAGCGCCAGGCCCCTCCTCTGATCACTGGGACACAGCCTGGGGGCCAGTGGGGCAGAGGGCAGGCTGACCCAAACCCTGACCCTACAAATACTGAGTCACTAGGGCCCTAAGATGCACAGTCCTAAGAATGCCAGCCACCTGCTGCTTGGCCTGAGACAGACGCCAGGAGGCGATCAGAGAGTTTCAGAGGAAGACAAGTCTCTGCTTCCCACCCAGTCCTGTGCCAGGGATAAGCAGCCGTCCTGCATCCCGGCTGCAGGTGGCAGGTGCCCTAACCCACGCAGGGCCGGGCCTCCTCCCTGTGCTGCCTCCTCTGAGTGGGCCCTCCCCTGCTCACCACCAGATGAGCCACTGATGCTACTTGGGGACCACCTGCTAATCCCAACCCTGGGCAACCCCAGCCACCAGCCACCCCTCGCAGCTAAAGTCAGCACTGCAGAATTCAGGACTTGCTTCCAAAATACCGCCTTCTGCCCGCCTGCCACTTGCTACAGTCAGCACTGCATCCTGAGTGGAGAGGTTTTAAAAGGAGATGGAAGGAGCTTGAGATGAACACTCGTGAGCACAGACTAAGAAATCACACCTAAGATGTGCTTTTAGATCATCTCTACGCTTGTGCCCCACTGTGTGTCTGATGGGGGCTGGGGTACCTCAGGCAGGATGAAGCTGCCAGGAAACGGGGGGACCACTGTCTCTCTACCCCCACCTGCCTCCATTAATTCTTCCTGGTCCTGGCTGTCCTCAGCATCGCCTCTCAAAACGGAGACTCCATGCTTGATTTTTGCCTCTTTTCCAGGCAAACGTGGGAAGCAAGGATTTGAGCTGTCTTGATGGGCCCCAGCATGCACCCCAGGCACGCAGGGTGGGTGATAGGAGGGCAAGCAGAGGCAGCCCTGGCTGCAAACAAGAGTTTGGGCAAAGGAGTGGAGACAGTTATTCACCCTGAAACCGAGAGGGAGGTTTTAAAAACCAGAAGATCTAATAACATATGATCAAAGGGAGACCGTATGAGACATGAGTCTCGAGGAATTCACTCCTTCCTTCAGCAGGCATCTTGCAGGACATGTGGGCACACAGCCCTTCCGGGGAAGAGACACACAAAGGCTGGCCTGCTTGACCAGAGGAGCTGAGTCCTGCCAGGACTGAAGCTGGCTGATGCAGAAACACAGAGTGGAAATGAATTACGCACAACACACGGCAGGACGAAGGGCTGGAGGGGACGGCCAGGGATGGTTCCCAGAGCTGGCCTGTCTCAGGCAGAGGTCACTGCATGTTTCCAAGAGTGTCCTGCTCACGTTTTTCGAACATGAAATTTCAAACAGCGTTTAAAAAGGTAGAAGCTTTCCACGTAAAGAGAGCCTGGGTTTTGAAAGGCTGAACGAAGGTGCTCCAAAGACCTTGGTCGGGCAGCCGGGTGGGGACTCCACGCTTGTCCCTCTCGACCTCTAAGGGGACCTCGGGTCTCAGGGGGTCTTCTGTGGGAACAGGTGATGGCAATAACTCTCCCCAGGGGTGTGTGAGGATGGAAATCACTGTGTGTCAGACACAGAAATAAACCTCAGGTTACCAAAGAGGAAGGGGGCGGGGAGGGATACATGAGGAGTCTGGGATTAACAGATACACACTACTGTATATAAAATAGATAGGGACTTCCCTGGTGGTCCAGTGACTGAGACTCCTTGCTCCCAAGGCAGGGGGCCTGGGTTCAATCTGTGGTAGGGGAACTAAGATCTTATATGCTACAACTAAGACCTGGAACAGCCAAATAAATAAATAAAATAAAAATAAATAGATAACAAGGACCTATTGTATAGCACAGGGAACTATATTCAATATCTTATAATAACCTATAATAGAAAAGAATCTGAAAAAGAATAAGGATAGATATGCATGTATAACAGAATTACTTTTCTGTACACCTGAAACATTGCAAATTGACAATACTTCAATTAAAAAAAAAAGAGAAAAGGAATCAGTGAATGGTTCTATCAGGAGTTCTCAGACACAACCCTCATAAAATCTCCCGGGCTTGGTGTGCGCCCCAGGGCCCCGTCCCTGGGCCAACCTGCTGAAGAAGGCTACAGTGGATGAAGTCCACTGTATCCGGAGGGCTCCCTGACCCGCACCGAGCTTTCCTTAAGCTCAAGCACTAGGCTCCTGGCCCCTGGTTAGCTCCTTCCAGCCCTAAAGAAACCCCGTGCTCCTGAAACTGACTCAGGTCCCACTGAGCTCTTCGAGTGCTCCAGCCTCTCAGCCACAGGACCGCATGGCTCCATCCGAATCCCTGGACCCACGGTCTCCCAGGACCACTGCATCACACTGGCGGCCTGCAGCCCTCCGACCCCATGCTGGCTGGGAGGGACTCAGCGCAGAGGAGGGCCCAGGTGGTGGAGGAAGTGGGCTCACGTCCCGTTGCTCCCCACTGTGTGGTTACTTAGAGTTATGACTCATAATAATGATAATAGTCGCCGTTTTATTGAGCACTTACTCTACGCCTGGCACCCCGCTCAGCGCTCAGCACCCATTATCATTATCACATTTAATCTTGTTTATGTTCACAACAGCCCTGTGAGGGAGGTTTTATGATCTGGATGTCTTAGATGATGAATCGAAGGCCCAGAACTCTTGGGCGGCTTGGCTAAGTTCATGTCACCAGGAGGTGGCAGGGCCAGGAGGGGGACCCAGGCCCATAATCATAAAAGCAGGAGCTTATACAATGTGGACTGTGTGCTGGGCACAGCGGGGGTGCTTCATATGGACAAGACTCTCAATAGTGATGGCCCAGGTAAGCTGTCCGGGGTCACACAAGGGGAGTTAGCAGAAGGCTGGGCTGGGATCTTACTCCCGCTCACTGACAGAGAAGAAGTGGATGGAGTTCTCCTATGGACAGTAGTGGTCTGAAGACACGTGGCTGAGACAGACCCTGGCCATCCTGGGAACACAAACTCACTGCATTAAAGACCCCAGACACAGCCAGCTCCAGCCTCCCCCAGCCTGACCCTGGTTGCATAATCAACCACAGTTTTCCTGAAGCTTTGGGTTGGGGCCTCCCACAGACAATTCCTCACCCAGAGGCGTGTCTGCCACCTGGTAGCCACCTGGCCCAGGCTCTGTTACGGGAGCCATGGCCAAGGGAGAGGCCTGATCACTTGGTTTTCCGCCCTCATATCCAGTGTCCTGAAAATGCCCCGTTCCTCTCGCAGCCCCCCAGCTAAGGCTATAGGGTAAGCCTGGCTCCTCTGGGCTGCCACAAAGATGCACCTTGGAGGGAGGGCCAGGCAGGGAGCCCCTGGCCAGGTGTGCCAAGTAGATCCTAGCTCCCACATTCCGTAGCCCTAGGACCTGTGACCAGCCAGTGGGAGGGGTCTCCAAAGACACTGAAGTCTCAGCCCTGCTTTTGGAATGCTTGTTATATCCACAAGAAGGCAGGCAGGGGCCTCCAGTGAACCTTCACCATCCCTCCCTCTAGAGGTGGGCAGCCACTTTAGCTGCAGGTGGAGTCAATGCTGTCAAGAGCATTCAGCAAATATTCCCTAAAGTCCTGCTCTGGGACTAGGTGGAGAACACGGTGAGGCTCACAGGCTGGAGGCACAGAGACACAAGGATGGATACACACATATGCAAGAACCTTCCTCCCTGGCCCCTGCCTAACTCTCTAGCCTCATCAAGCCCACCACACCAGCCCCCAATGCCTCACTGCCTGCTCCTGACACTCTAGGTACTTCCTTGCCGCTATGCTTTCACCCAGGCTCTGCCTCATGGCTAGTGAACTCCTATGCATCCTCCAGGAACAACTCAAACGTCTCCTCCTCCATGACTCCTTCCTTGATTTTTCCCCAGGGGAAGTACAAGTTGCTCTCTCCTGTGCACTCCTAACATGGGTTGACATTTCTAGAGGAGCATCATATTGAAAATTGTCTCTTCCAGGACTGTGCCCCCTTTAGAAATAGGACACTGTTGTTCATGCTTAAATCCCCAAGTTTAGCAGGCACCTGGCTTGCAGCTGGCTAGGAAGGGAAGGAGGGTCTGACTGACAAGCACCACGTGCTGTGGGACTGAGATTCTGCAGACATCTGGGGGCTGATATTGGCTTTTAAGGAGGTGAGGGACATGATCAGATCTGAGTTTCAGAAAAAGGGCCTTGGCTGAAAATACAGATTCAGTCACTCATGGTCAATTTGTCTTCCATATTCTCAGTAGAGGCTCTTTTTCCAGAACATTCCCAGATGTCTATGGGACTTCCGATCCTAGCTGGGTTTGGAAGGTAGGAAAAGGAAGGACGCTGGCTTATCCAAGGCTGCCCGTTGGCCAACAGGATGGATGGTGGTGATGTCAGCAGAGTGGGGGCGAGTGGCTGCCACAATATTTAGCTTTGGACTCATCGACACTTGCAGTGCGAGGGGATTCCTTGGAAGAGCTGTCTGGCTCTAGTTGACACCCAAGACCAGAGCTTGGGCGGAAGGCAGGGGACACAGACGAGGGCGGGACAGCACGTGGCGTTGGCTGATGCTGGGGCACTCGAGGGAAGCGAGAGGCCGTGCAGACCAGTGACCTTTCAACGCTGATCCGAGTGTGTCTGCTCTTGGTTTCGCCATCCCTGGGACAGGTGTTTCAGGAGAGCTGAGGCTTGGCCTGACCCCTGAGGTCACTCGGAAACCCGGATTGCTGCTTGGTACACTGCGTGCTCAATAAATGTTTTTTCAGGCTAAAGGAGATGTGAATGTTTGAGTTCTGATGGAGCTAGAAGAGGAGGAGAGCATAAGGAGGAGGAAGGGTCTTTGTGGGGGCCAGGACCCAGGGAGCAGGAGGGGCCCCAGAGCAGAACCACAGGGCCAGGCGGGATCCAGATGGCCAGCCAGACAACACATTTGAGTTGCTGGGCCAAAGAGAACAGGCTGGGGAGCGGGGAAGTGTCAGAGAGGCTGGAGAAGGCCAGTCCAGGGACCACCAGAAGCCAAATTAGCATAGATGCCCCAAGCTAAAGTCAGGAGGTTCCCTGGCTTTGCACCAGCCCTGCGTGGACATTCAGCCCCTCGGCAACTCCACCTGTCCCAGGGGTCAGCACCTTTTCTCTGGCTCTCTGGAATCATCATGACTCTCAAAAGGTTGGGTTTCAGACTTCCCTGGCAGTCCAGTGGTTAGGACAACACCACCAGGGGGGTGTGGGTTCAATTCCTGGTCAGAGACCTAGGATCCCTCATGCCAAAAAACCGAAACATAAAACAAGCAGTATTGTAACAAATTCAATGAAGACTTTAAAAATGGTTCACATTAAAAAAAAATTCTTTATCAAAAGATGGCTTTATGTGAAAATAGCCTCTCCCTTCTCTGTGTACCTCCAGGGCCTGGGACACATTAAATATCTTCGAAATCTGTCATTGGAACTGCCTGTCATTGGAACTGAGATATATATATATATATATATATTTGAAAAATAGAGCAGCCTCAACAAACACCCTAGGGCTTCTTAACATTCCAGGAGCCAACAGCACTAATGATCAATTAAGGACCCTGGTGATGCACAGAAGTAGAGCTCCAGGGAGCGTGGCGACAGGTCTGGGCCAGGTAGAGTTACGTCTGATCCTCAGGCCTTGGAACTCCCAGCCTGGGTGGGTTGCTTATGCTGCTGAAGTTGGCAGCGTGTGCTCAGGGAATGAATGGACCGAGGGCCCTGGATACCACATGGAGGTGGTTAGACTTTATTCTGAAGGTACTAAGGAGCCACCAAAGACTTTAGCGGGAGGGGGAAAAAAAAAACACACTTGAGCAAGACCAAGAAGGAGCTAGAAAACAGATGAGACTCCACTGTAGGTGGTCAGGAAACGGGGTGGGGAGGCCCCGCAATGGCACCCTGGTGCTCAGGCCTCATGCCCTGCGGGGGTGCCCAGGCTACACTCCTGTCTGCACCTGGAAACTCAGCTAGGCAGATGTGGCTCTTGGGCAGAACTACACACTCTGAAAGGCTTGGCAGGTCACAACCCCTCTCAGCCTCAGTTCCTCCATCTGCAACCTGGGGGAGTCATTCTTCCTAAGGAGGGCAGGATGACAAGGGTGAGGAAAGGGTTTGGAAGAAAGAGAGCTTAAAAGCCCCTCTGACAAAGGCCTGGCTCTTTCCAGGTCTGGATGCCCAGCCTAAAGGGCACCCTGGGTGAGGAGCCAGCTCCCCCATGTCCCGCCATCCGCAGGAGCCATGCCCTGGTGTCCCCGTGGGGAGACAGGAGGACAGGCTAAATCCACCTCCAGTTAAGGTCAGTGAACAGCAAACAGCTGTGCAGGAAGCGGCGCAGCAGGAAGAAACAGGGGCAATTTAAGAGCGATGAAGAATCGCTGGCCCCGTGAAGGGTGGCAGCTTGTGGGGCACAGCCGGCGAGGTGAGGGCCACG
Source organism: Madoqua kirkii (assembly GCA_006408675.1). NCBI lineage: Eukaryota > Metazoa > Chordata > Mammalia > Artiodactyla > Bovidae > Madoqua > Madoqua kirkii. Next base: position 6,900 of record SJYC01011638.1, on the reverse strand, counting down.
TGGGCGGCCACAGCTCGGACTGGAAATGTCATTATTTGTTATTTACCGCAACAGAGGACGGGAGGCTGCACCAGATTACTGTTCCTGGTAACAACCGCTAAACAGATTTCCCAGCACGGCTTCCTGCTGCTGGTGCGCTCTTGACGGACGATATACTGACCAGACCCAGGGAGAAGAGCCACTGACGGAGGTGGCGAGGGGTGTCGGGGGGTGCCGGACAGAGGGCTCAGGGGGGAAGCCTGGCCAGTGTCCCCGACCCTAACCCAGGCCTACAGAGACTCTGCCCACTCAGTGAGGGGCTGGCCTCACCCTAGTCAGTTTATGACTCCACAACCTCAAACATCTCACATGTGTCTAGCTGCTGCTCAGCCATCTACTTAACATTCCAGGAGCCAACAGCACTAATGATCAATTAAGGACCCTGGTGATGCACAGAAGTAGAGCTCCAGGGAGCGTGGCGACAGGTCTGGGCCAGGTAGAGTTACGTCTGATCCTCAGGCCTTGGAACTCCCAGCCTGGGTGGGTTGCTTATGCTGCTGAAGTTGGCAGCGTGTGCTCAGGGAATGAATGGACCGAGGGCCCTGGATACCACATGGAGGTGGTTAGACTTTATTCTGAAGGTACTAAGGAGCCACCAAAGACTTTAGCGGGAGGGGGAAAAAAAAAACACACTTGAGCAAGACCAAGAAGGAGCTAGAAAACAGATGAGACTCCACTGTAGGTGGTCAGGAAACGGGGTGGGGAGGCCCCGCAATGGCACCCTGGTGCTCAGGCCTCATGCCCTGCGGGGGTGCCCAGGCTACACTCCTGTCTGCACCTGGAAACTCAGCTAGGCAGATGTGGCTCTTGGGCAGAACTACACACTCTGAAAGGCTTGGCAGGTCACAACCCCTCTCAGCCTCAGTTCCTCCATCTGCAACCTGGGGGAGTCATTCTTCCTAAGGAGGGCAGGATGACAAGGGTGAGGAAAGGGTTTGGAAGAAAGAGAGCTTAAAAGCCCCTCTGACAAAGGCCTGGCTCTTTCCAGGTCTGGATGCCCAGCCTAAAGGGCACCCTGGGTGAGGAGCCAGCTCCCCCATGTCCCGCCATCCGCAGGAGCCATGCCCTGGTGTCCCCGTGGGGAGACAGGAGGACAGGCTAAATCCACCTCCAGTTAAGGTCAGTGAACAGCAAACAGCTGTGCAGGAAGCGGCGCAGCAGGAAGAAACAGGGGCAATTTAAGAGCGATGAAGAATCGCTGGCCCCGTGAAGGGTGGCAGCTTGTGGGGCACAGCCGGCGAGGTGAGGGCCACGTGGGCGGCCACAGCTCGGACTGGAAATGTCATTATTTGTTATTTACGCAACAGAGGACGGGAGGCTGCACCAGATTACTGTTCCTGGTAACAACCGCTAAACAGATTTCCCAGCACGGCTTCCTGCTGCTGGTGCGCTCTTGACGGACGATATACTGACCAGACCCAGGGAGAAGAGCCACTGACGGAGGTGGCGAGGGGTGTCGGGGGGTGCCGGACAGAGGGCTCAGGGGGGAAGCCTGGCCAGTGTCCCCGACCCTAACCCAGGCCTACAGAGACTCTGCCCACTCAGTGAGGGGCTGGCCTCACCCTAGTCAGTTTATGACTCCACAACCTCAAACATCTCACATGTGTCTAGCTGCTGCTCAGCCATCTCAGGGTTTCCAGTGGGGTGCCTGGGATACCACACTTGACCATGAATGGTGAGCCTCAGTGTTGGAGATATCATCCCTGCCTCAGTATTGGGGGCACTTAGCCAGTGGCCTTCGCACCCCATGGGCAAGCACCAGACAGCACCTTCTTTCTCTTTTCTTAGTTCGCTGAGCAAGGCTCGAACCCGTACCCCCTGTACTGGGAGAGCAGAGTCTTAACCACTGGACACCAGGGAAGTCCCTGGCTCTCTTTACTTCCTAAACAGCATGTGGGCAAAGTTCTAAAGCAAGAGGAAGGAGGAACTGTGAGGCTCTGGCTGTGCCAACAGGAGCACGTTATCCCTCTGAGCCTCAGTTTCTCCATCTGGAAAATGGGTATAATCACTGCCCTTTTTTACCTATGGACTTTTAGGGGATTGTGAGGGGCTTATGGCATCATCAGAGGCAGAGGGAGCTCTCAAGAACACATGCCCACCCCCACCTCGGCTTCCTCCTACTGAGAGGACACGGGCTCCATCACAGCCTGAGCCAAAGTGAATTGGGAAGCAAACCCTCCAGGGCTTTAAAATAACAACAAATCGAGCTGTGTTCTGGAGAGATGAGCTTCCAAATCACAGTTGCAGCTGCTGCTCCTTGATCTGGTGGAGGGGAGGGGGGCGGAAATCCCAGGGGAGCAGGTTTGGGGGTAGTGGCCCTGCAGGACTGGGATGACCTGAGCTTCCTAGGAGGATACTGGTGGATAGCCCCGGAGACCCTTGCCTCTAATCCCTCCAACTGCTTCCTTTCACAGGGAGCACAAGAGAGACGAAGAGCAGGAAGGGATTTTGACCCAAGGTCACAGTGGGAGCGCAGAGCTGAGCTCTCCTGCGCTCCTAACTTCCGGGCCACTCACTAGGGCGAGGGTGCTGCAGGCAGGTATGAGTTTAGGTAACGCTGCGTCCCCCCACCCCACCAGCTATGTTTGTCCTCTGATGTACACAGGGACCCATGCCTTCAGTGGACTTCAGACACAGGGGATATGTGTGTCTGGGGGGAGTGCTGAGCAAAGGGAGACCGCTGAAGCCAAAATGCAGAGGCTGTGGCCCTGGGAGAGATGCAGATGAGGGGAGAAGCCAGGTCTAACAGGATGAGGGGGTGTCTTCAGCAAGGGAAGGTGGGCCCAGGCCCAGGGCCCCCACCTCAGTCCTGCCCTCTGAAGTGTGTGAAGAGCCTGAAAAAGCATCAGCTACAGGAAAGGGCAAAAATTCCCAAACATCACCCAGCCAAGAATGGAATTAGATTTCCATATATAGACCTGGAGAGGAGGTCTTTGATATGTTATTAAGTAAAAAAAGATGAAAAAAGAGAATTAAAGCGTAAGGAGTATATTATGGTCCCATTAACAAACATGTATGTGCATATACCTGTGTACATTTGCCTGCATGTGGAGAGAGATACAGAAGGACAAATGTGCAAGCTGCTAAGGTCAGAGGCAGGACAGGGGGTTAATGTTTTATATGCTCTGTAATATTAGATTTTATTACTGCACAATTACTCGGTGCCAGCCACTGTTTCTAAGAGCTTACCATGTATTTCACTCAATTCAATCCATACCACCTTATGACATAGGTGAGAAAACTAAGGCAGAGAGGTGAGGTGGCTTGCCCAAGCCAGGAGGAGAACCCAGGCACCCCGAATCCAGGGCTCGTAATCTTTATGCAATAGTATAAATTACTTTTCAAATTCCAGAAAAAGGAAGTCAATAAGAAAATAAATGAAATGCCATCTCACTAAGTCCTTCAAACTTTGGAACCCAAGCAACTGACCCTGGATCCTCTCTCCTGGCAAACTCAACAGGTAATGAACGGGTGTGATGAAGAGGTGGGGAAGGAAGCCACACCCCTTTTCACTTCTGTGTGGTCCAGTGCCCAGGGTGGGGGGTAATGGACCAGGTCAGGGTGGCCACGTTTTTTGTAAAGGGCCAGAAAGTGCAGGATCGTGACCTGTTAGGGCCTGGCCCAGAGTGAACTCTCAGTCACCAGCAGCTTTTGTTATTTCTAACCCTCGGCTGTCTTTTTCCCCCTTATTCATTTATTTGGCTGTGTTGGGTCTCAGCGGCAGGATCTTTCGCTGTGGCATAGAACTGGGTTCTCTAGCTGAGGCGTGTAGGCTTGGCAGTTGTGGTTGCCGGCATGTTGGATCTTAGTTCCCCAACCAGGGATTGAACCTGCATCCCCTGCATGGCAAGGCAGATTTTTAACCACTGGACCGCCAGGGAAGTCCTTCTTAACTGTCCGTTGAGTCCCCATCTTAGTCGTTCCTGCCTGAATTCAGGGCTTTATCATTGCTAATTGGATAATTCCACATCTGACAGGCTCTTTCCAACCCACGACACATTCCCACCTCCAAATCCACCTCTGGACGTAAGCTCCCCAGAGACCTACCTGGCGGCTGTCACCTAATGCTCAGCAGCATTTGATGCTCCACAGCCAAAAGCCTGGCACACGGGGCCCCTTGGTGACTGTTGCTTCATTCTCTCCCTCCCTCAGGCTGTGTCTCACCATCACCCCCTCCTTCGTCCCCCCTTCCCCACAACTACCAGCTCTGCCAAATGCCGACCAGTCCCTGTACTTCCTCCTGAAATGTCCCGCGTCCCCAGGACCTGGGTAGCCACCCTCCAGGCTCAGCTCAAAGTGAACTCCACTTTGCAACCCCCTGTACCTCTCAGGTGCCAGCACCCTCCACAGCCCTACACTCTGGAATCGCCCCACAATATCTGTGTCTACGGCACTTGTCATGCCGAGCTGCGTTATCTGCCATCAGTGGTGAGCTCCTGAGGGCCTGGCTAGAAGGTGCGCTAAGTGAGCAAGGTCCCGGCTGGTCTCTCTCCAGGACACTCCGGGTCTTGCTACCAAGAGCTCAGCCTGGCTTTCAGCAACTCCCCCACTGCTCAGCTAAAGAAAGCTGAGCGCCGAAGAATTGATGCTTTTGAACTGTGGTGTTGGAGAAGACTTGAGAGTCCCTTGGACTGCAAGGAGGTCCAACCAGTCTATCCTAAAGGAAATCAGTCCTGAATATTCATTGGAAGGACTGATTCTGAAACTGAAACTCCAATACTTTGGCCACCTAATGCGAAGAACTAACTTATTTGAAAAGACCCTGATGCTGGGAAAGATTGAAGGCAGGAAGAGAAGGGGACAACAGAGGATGAGATGGTTGGATGGCATCACCGCCTCAATGGACATGAATTTGAGGAAGCTCTGGGAGTTGACGGACAGGGAGGCCTGGCGTGCTGCAATCCATGGGGTCGCAGAGAGTCAGACATGACTGAATGACTGAACTGAACCACTTGCCTTTGTCCTGACGACCCTGAGCTGAAGGTCTGCACCAAACCCGGCTGACCTTTGATATTCAGGCTGATATTCGAATGGGCTCTGAGCTGCACAAAGTGGCAAAAAAGAAGCTACGTTTGGGGATGAAAGGCCAGGGCATGGGCTCCAGAGCAGGGAGAAAGAAGTGTGCCTTGATGGAGACGTTCTGTTCGTCAGACTCCTGGGTGAGCAGATTTTCCATGATGCCCTGTGCTGTCTGGCCCAAGCCTCCGATCCCCGCAACGGCAGCCAAGTCAATTCGTGCCAAGCAGCCAGAGTGGGCCCTCGGGGCAGACGAATTAAGTGACTTTTTCCGGGAATTTAGGAACCATCAGTGGCTGAATGAAAAATCCATCTTTGTAATGAGACACAAACACACGTCTCCTAACATCTGAGTCAGGTCGGGGAGGGGACAGGGCATGGTGGGGCCAATTTGGAGGCAGCTCAGATGAAATGGCTCAAGGCTTCTGCCTTTGGGGCCACACCTGAGGGACAGAGGCGCTGAGGGCAGGAGACAGAGCAGGGGACGGGGGCTTGGACGACTTTCACCGCACCCTCACACAGGAGGGAGGCCCTGGGGGAAAATGCCCCCTCCCAACCGTCAGGCACTGTTGGTGCAATTGTAAAATGATGCCCCGGTTGAAAACAATCTGACGGGTCCTCAGAAAATTAAACAGAATTATCCCAGGATCCAGCAATTCCACTGACGGACATATATACCCATAAGAATTGAAAGTAGAGTCTCAAAGAGATATTTGCATACCCATATTCACAGGAGGGCAGGAGGAGAAGGGAAGAGATGGTTGGATGGCATCACCAACTCAATGGACATGAGTTGGAGCAAACAGTGTCGGATAGTGAAGGACAAGGAAGCCTGGCACGTGGCAGTCTGTGGGATCCAAAGAGTTGGACACGACCAAGCAATTGAACAACAGCAACAAATTCACAGGAGCACCAACCATTCATAAGAGCTAAATGGCGGGAGCAACCTAAGTGTCCACTGACAGAGGAATGGGTCAGCCAAATGTGTTACAAATATAATATTTAACCTTAACAAACTAAGACCATGCCATCCGGTCCCATCACTTCTTGGTAAACAGATGGAGAAACAGTGGAAACAATGGCTCACTTTATTTTGGGGGGCTCCAAAACCACTGAAGATGGTGACTGCAGCCATGAAATTAAAAGACGCTTACTCCTTGGAAGGAAAGTTATGACCAACCTAGATAGCATATTAAAAAGCAGAGACATTACTTTGTCAACAAAGGTCCGTCTAGTCAAGGCTATGGTTTTTCTAGTAGTCATGTATGAATGTGAGAGTTGGACTACAAAGAAAGCTGAGCACTGAAGAATTGATGCTTTTGAACTGTGGTGTTGGAGAAGACTCCTGAGAATCCCTTGTATAGCAAGGAGATCCAACCAGTCCATCCTAAAGGAAATCCGTCCTGAATATTCATTGGAAGGACTGATGTTGAAGCTGAAACTCCAATACTTCGGCCACCTGATGCGAAGAGTTGACTCATTTGAAAAGACCCTGATGCTGGGAAAGATTGAAGGTGGGAGGAGAAGAATGACAGAGGATGAGATGGTTGGATGGCATCACCGACTCAATGGACACGAGTTTGGATGGACTCCGGGAGTTGGTGATGGACAGGGAGGCCTGATGTGCTGCGGTTCATGGAGTCACAAAGAATCAGACATGACTGAGCGACTGAACTGAACTGGACTGAACGAGGAAGTTCTCACATGTGCTGCCAAGTGGACAGACCCTGGCGACATTGTGCTAAGTGACAGGAGCCAGTCACAAAAAGATAAGCACTGCACGATTTGATTCGTTTATATGAGGTATCTAGAATCGTCAAGCACACAGAACAGAAAGAATTGGGG